>JAWZTD010047907.1:0-11318 GCA_035221335.1 Echites panduratus | reverse complement strand
ACAGGGCTCTTCTAGTAAAAGGAAAGTTTCTTCAAGTTCTAAGATTGATTCATACTTTAGAAAAGGTGTGAGTGATCGTCACAACCTAACATTAATTCGTCATTGCAAAGTAGGGAAAAATGACATGACACTGACATGGCAATTGCATTATGGTTTTATGATGCATACATTCCATTTAATGCTTGTAATTCACCATATTTTCAACTTTCTATTGATAGAATTGCTAGTATGGATCATGGCTATAAGCATCCTTCTTATCATGCTTTGCGTGCTAATTTATTATGTGATTCTAAGAAACATGTGGAGTTGATTGTTGAGTCTCAAAGAAGAATTTGGGCTGAATCTAGTTGTACAATAATGGGAGATGGATGGACAGATAGTAGACAAAGGTCATTGATTAATTTTTTAGTTTACTGTTCAAAGGGAATTTCATTTATCAAATCTATTAATGCTTCTGATATTTACACAAGTGTTGAAAATGTGAAATCTCTTTATTGAGCTTGTAGAATTTATTGGTCCTCGAAATGTTGTTCACGTGGTTACAGATAATGGAGCAAATCTAGATGTAATTGATAAGATTCTGGATTTTAGTGGCACACAACTGATGATTGAACTAAGGGTATTTCGAGATCGTGACATGGGTTTCTCTTATCCAAATGCCCTCGTTAGTAGTAAAGCTACTAGACCCGATATGCTTTCTTCTTCCTTTTTCATTATAATTATTTTTATTTTTAAGAATTAACTATATTTTCATTTATTAGATGAATGGTGGAGATTATTTGCTTATGATGTACTGAACTTGTAAAAATTGGCAATACAAATTCTTGGCCAAACTACTTCTTCTTCTTGATGTGAGCGAAATTGGAGTGTATTTGAACGCATCCACCCTAAGAAAAGAAATAGATTGGAGCATCAAAGGTTGAATGATCTTGTTTATGTTCATTATAATTTGCATTTGAAAAATATGTAAGTAAGTGATAATTTTGTATTATATTTAATACTGCATGTTTATAAGTTCTATTATGATTTATGATCATGTTTATTTTATTTCATATGTTAGATTGGAGACTTCCAAAAAACCTTATGATCCACTTGATTATGAATCAATTGACAAAACGGAATTGTGGATTGTGGAGAAAGAAGATGAAGTAGGAGAGCTTGATTATGATGAGATTGAAAATATGCTTGAAGAAGAGTGTCTTGAAGATATTGAAGCAAGTAATGAAGATAAATCTAAAGGTTCTTTTACTTTTTCAAATCTTTTTTTAAATATAATACTTCTACTTTGTAAGATTTGATTAAACTTTGTTTATTTTTTTTAAAGATGATGAGGATGTCGTTTATTTGGAAGTCGAAGAAGGAGATGATGATATTGAAGATTTGTGACTGAATTTGAATTGTATTTATTTGTGGAGATTATTTGGTTATTATGGAGTGATTATGTTGAACACTTTATAATGGATGATTGTATTTGATATGATGTTTTAGGTTGATTTTATGATTTGTGAAAGTTTATATTTCGATATTTTGTTATGGATGATTGAATTAGATTTAAACTTTTAAAATTGTAGTTGTGATTTTTAATGTTTAATAGGTGGCTTTTTATAATTATTTAGCATATTGTTTATTTGTTCAATAATATTTATTGCTCATGTTATATATATGTTGTGTTTCTTAAGATAATAATATAGATAATTTTATATAAAATATTTTTTAATTGAAAATTTCACAAATCCGATCCAACCGTAATCCCTGTATCCATCCGATTCAATGTAAGGGTATAAATGAGATAAGCCTATTCGGAAACGGTTCGGGCTCGTCTCGGTCAAAGATTGAATTCTGCTCGTTTTAGACTAGTATGAGCTTGGCTTGACCTCAACTCTTTTATTAAAGGAATCAAGTCGAGCCTATATATATTCCTTTATTTAGGCTCGCGAGACTAAAAGAACTTTTAATATATATAGTAATAATTTATTTATATATTATATAATATATATTTTTTATTATATAATTTTTTAAAAAATATAATATATAATTTATTTTTAAACTGAAAAGAGTTTAAACGTACCGAACTCGAGCCTTCCTAATGTGTTACGAGTCGAGCTCGAGCATGCCCTTTTAGGCTCTTGAAAACTCGAACTCGAATCTAAACTTTAAAAAATCTAAACCAGTCGAGCTCAAATCGAACCCGAATAAACTCAACTCGACTCATTTACAACCTTAATTCAATTCAATGTACGGTTTAATTTTGAAAACATTAGAAAAAACCGTTCTCCATTCTACCACTGACCGCCGCACCAAAACTGCAATCCCTAAAGCTAAAGCTCTTCTCTTCTTACTTTTAACTTTAGGTCTTGCAGATCTATTTTCCTTAATTTTCCCCCCTTTTTTCTTCTTTTTCCTAGTCTGTTCCGGGTCACCTCTCGTCACCGCGTCCTATGACTGAGAAGTCATCACATTCGTGAGAGCTCTCTATAGGGTAGCCGCATAGCGAGCATCCCTTGCTTTAATGCCTCAATCTCATTCCCACCTACATCATCTCTGACACCAACTCCAGGTTTCCAGTTCCTACCTAGTTCATCTGTGATTATGGTGTTAGAGCACCAAAATTCTATCCGATACTTCGAAGGAATCAACCAACAAATGGTTCAAGATGAATGGTCTCTTGTTACTTGATGACCTGTCCAACCATCTGGTGAGTTAGATGGTTATATTACCAGAAATATCTTTTTAGGGGAATTTTCTCTAAGTGACAAATCTTTTTTTTTTTTCTACTTTTGTGGTTGGATGAACTGCTAGATGCATTAAATTATTGTCTGCAATTCCATATATGGGCTAGATGTGATAAATTGTTAAGAGTAGTTTGCTCACCCCTTTGTTAAAATTCTGAAAATACCCCTGCTAAGTTATTTAATTTGACTAAATATCCTGTTAAAAAAATGTTTTGGCATAAACGTGGCTCTTATTCCTGGTTCTTTTGGTTCTAAAATCTTTGCTTAATTGTCTTTACAACACAAGATCTAGATGCCGTTAAGGCTTTAATCCAAGGTTTTGTGTTGTTCCAAGGAGGCGTCCTGATGGTATTTGAAACTCCATATGGTCATTCTGAAAGTTAGAAGCAATTTGAAGCAAAGATAATTTTCTTTGGGTTAATTTTGCTGTTTTTTTTAATCTCTGCAGGTCTGTCACGATGACCACTTGATTTCCAGCAGTGTGGAGCAGCTCTGGGTTGTATTTGAAGGCAAAGCGAACCCTTTCAGTGGAACATTCCATGATTACAAGAATATAATACAATCTTCAAGATAGCAAAATTGTGAACAACTGCTACTAGTTAAGGAAAGCTCAGACAACATTTGACGCTATAAGATGAGACATAAAATGTTATTATTAGTATCATCGAGATTTTAAAGGCATACTACAGCTTCGGCTGAATTGTCTACTCCAGGTTGCTGGAAGAAAATGTTACTAGCATTCTTCTCAGACTTTATGAGAAGAAATCTAATATATACATGGTTACTAGAGGATTTGCCTAGTCAATTTTTGGACAAAATTACAATGATATCCTTTTATCCTTTGTTCATTGTAGGCAGTAGTACTAGTATAAATGTCTGATAAAGTACCATGACGTGTGCATTTTAGAGCATGTTCTGTCCCATAAGCTGCAAGTACATTTTAGTTGCCATTTTCTGTCAAGGGAAGAAAAACTATGGTGTAACAAGCAGAATTTTTCCGTTTACTTTCTTTACAGGAAAGGCTTATTGGGAAACTTTTGAATATGAATCTTGATTTACTACACTTGCATTCCTGACCAAACCTTTAGCCATGGCTTGAATGTTTCCGTCTCCTGACCTTCACTTGGAAGTTGAAAGGCCATTGTTGTTGTCTCAATAATAGTATTCATTACTCCCTCCATTCAATCTTCTACTTCTCAATTTATGCTACTAGATATTGACATTCCAAATTTGATTGTTGTTGCATAAGAAATCAAACAAATGGAGTTGGAGAATGACGTATTTTCATGCTTGAAAGAAAAGCTTTGCAATTATATTATCGTGTCTTTAAGTATTATCCAAATTGTACAGGGGCTGCTTGCAAAATATTACTTTTCTAAGATGAATCAAATCCTTCTCTCGTCTATGTGACTAAGCAGAAAATGAAGTTAACAATCCAAAAAAGAACTAATCCCAGTCAGAATATGATGCAAAAAAATATAATCAATGAGGGACTTATCTTTTTTTTAGATTTCTAATCCACGATGAAATTTTCAACAAAAATGACTTTCATTGAAATGGTGATTAATTTTTTCACTGAATTATAATTATTCGTTAAAAACTTTTTTCAACAAATTAAGTTTATTCGTTTGAAAAAGTTTCAACGGATGATTTTCATCAAAAAATTCATTAAATTAAATCTATTTGTGGATCTATTTTCCTTAAAAAGTTCATTGGAATTTTCAACTAAAAGAATCAATTTGTTGTATGTTTTCAATGGTTTGAATATATTCATGGAAGAAGTTTCAAAAATCTTTAATGAATAAATTTTTATTAAAAAATTCATCAAAACGCTCGACTTTTCTTAGTCATATATAAGGTTCCTTTGATGGTCTGCCATCAATAAGCCTAAAAGGTATTGTCCAAAAGATACTGCACAGATTGAGCGAAAAAGAGGAACGGTATGTACCGGCAAGTTTGGGGAGAACAAAATGAAACAATTCCATGCACCCACCAAGGGCAAATCCAATCAAATAAAACTAAATGCACGCAATTTCTCCACAATATTCAGCCGAGTATTTCCACACGGGAAACTTAACAATTAAAGGTATACTAGGTGTTGCCGACTGGGCGATCCCGGTATGTATATGTAAAGAGGAAATAATTATAAATTAAAAACAAGAATGGTAGAAAGATATTTAAGAAAAGTATTTATATATAAAGCCTTAAAAATGAAAAAAACAAAGGTTAAGAATTGAAGAAAAGTAGAGAATAGTGGAAAAAGAAAAAAGTTAACAAACATCGATACTAAAAATTTGAAAAGAAAAAACATATAAGAGGGATGAATTGCTGTCAGGTGGAACTGTCTGACGATACGAGAATTATGCCAGACTCATCATCTGTTGCCTATCTGTTGATCTCGAGAAATATGCGAAAAGAATTTGTAGGGATAACTCACGGAGAAGCATCTTTTGTAGATACGCAGTACCCTCGTCTCGGATCATAAATTCTAAATAGGTCGATTACTTCCCTTCTTAGTTTGAGTATGTCTGCTTGAGATTTCTCTAGCTTGTTTTTTAGAGTTGTTTTAGAAGGTGGCAGAGGAGGAGGGTTTTCATTACAGGGTGGTGGGAAAAGTGGCACAGGTGTTGTGGTGGTGTTGGAATGTTCGGGTGTTCTATTCATCTTCCTTTTTTGTGTAATTTTTTGTGGAAAGCTCGGTCGGATCTATTTTTTGAACTGTCTATTTATATTGCAGAGATAATGAACAAGGAAGTTGAAGAGGTTTATTTGTTCCATCTTCTTCTTGGTCAATGTAGATTAAATTAATTTTCAAAACGAAGATTAGACCATCGTTTGTGGCTTTCTAGAGGACTAAATTTTATACATTTTGGAAACTGTAAAGATAAGTTTAATGTTGGGCTAAGATGTTTATAATTACAATGTTGATACAAATTTTTTTTTCATAAGTTATGAGGTTTGTGTGGTGTCACTATCATATGAGATACATATGTTATTCGGAAGAAATTTGTGGGAATAGAAGTAGTTTGTTGTGCAAAAAGTTTGCTGAAGAAGAAAAAGAACAAGTAGCATAGTGTTGAAAAAAAAGAAGAGCAAACGAAGGAAATAGATTCTGCAATAAAGTTTGCATTCTCGAAAAAAGCTAAGGAAGAATGAGAAGAATTTTCTTTTGAATTTGTACTGACAATTTTATTTTGTTTTGAGGAAGGTAGCCAATAATAATACTTGTGTCGGTATTTTGCTGATCTATTCGGGAAATCTTCGCTCTTCTATTTCTTCAATTGAAATATATAATTTTTTTTTTTGCAAAATTCTCTTTTTTTTTTCTTCCCGAAAGGAACCAAGAATTAAAGAAGAAAAATAATAAAAATTAGAGTAAAAGGATTAAATTCCTTGACCGTTACATGTTTGATATGAATAAGTTTGGAAAAGTAGATTGTGCAGTTAATCAATTAACTCATTCTTCATTAACCAGTCAATTATTAAGTTATAAAGCCTGTTGGATTGATTAAACAATATTAATCAAATTAGAAAATCCCTTCAGCTTATAAGTAGCTATTTGGTTTTTCGCGATCAACAAGTTTCTTATCTGCATCGGGTTTATTGACTCTATCGGGTTTTAAGTCCTGTCAGGTTTGTACACCATATCGGTTTTTTTTTAAGGTTTGGAGAAATATATTTGATGTATATCATATAGTTTCCCGAAACAGTGGTAATATTTTATATTAACACTTTTTGTATATAATATAAATAAATAAACAACTGTTGAGTGATGACTATTGAAGGTCTTGAAATACATATTTTATATATCATATAGTTTTCTGAGAAGTTTTGACTTCTTGAACTTTAAATTTTCTAAAAGGAGTATACATACTCCTTTTTAAATGATTTCCATCTCGCTGTTTACTGCATTCAACCATTCAATTTTGAAAACTCTATTGGGCATTTGTCATCGAACAGTGGAATTTCCATTAGTTTTTCTAGTTTGTAGTTTCAAATGAATCATTATGTTAGGTTTTTGTGATTTTGACAAGAACGGCTTCTGTGTGGCATTCACCAAATCAATCTTTGCTGAAGCCAAGGTTGAGGAAAGTGTTCACTAATACTGAATCCCAAACAAGTTAAGAGTCTTGATTCAAGATACTGACAAACCCGAAATTTGTGTCCAAGTTGTATTGAAATCAGGTTTGAGGTTTCCTTTTCATCCTTTAATAGTAGATATATTGCAATTTTTGTCTATTCCACTGTGGCAGTTAGGGCCAAATGATATCATGATGATTATTGGGTTTATTCTGGAATGCTGTAGGGCTAGAGTTCCTTGTTACCTAGAATTATTTAAGTATTTCTTTTCCATTTAATACACCACTCGCACTGAGAGCAACGGTTTTTTTGTAATAAAACAAAAATTGAAATTCTTTAAAAAGTATCCCAGCTCTAACAAAGAATGGAAAGAAAAGTTTCTGTATGTTCATTTTAGTACCGAAGCACCTGAAGCACAAGTAAGATTTCCAGTTCAGACCCATACTCATCCGTTCAATGAAAATCCTGCTGACAATTTCATTCCTGAAATTTATTTAACGAAGTTGAAGAGTCACTTGGGACAACTGGAGCTCCAGCAAAATCCTTGGAATGAGTCCATTCTAGGATGGGCTGGAGTGAGTTCCTTTACTCAACTGAGTCCTAATCTACTCCTGAGTAAGTTTATTTTGGAATGTACTTTGGAATTTGCCGCTATATTTATGTATTTTTGACTGTTCAGGATTTAGAATTTAATTTTTATGTAACTTCAATGTCTTGAATTGTTGATGTTGCAGAAATCAAGTTGGAAGAATTTTATAAGAAGAATGTCAGTGTTACTATTCAAGTTTTACAAACCACACCAGCTGCTGTTACTACTAACCCCACTGCCTCCCTTCTTGAACAAGCAAAGAAAAGGAAAAGAGACGGTAGAGTTCTTGCTCATGAAGTAGAGATGGTGTGATATCCAGAAGAATCTGTTTCTTCTGATGTGCTTCTAATTCCTAGAAAAAAAAAAGAGGTAGATTGATGATTGCAAGTACAACCTCTCTAGCATCTTCAAAATCATCTATCAGCGAAAGCTCACAACGAGTTCTAGATATTCAGATTCTGAAAATCAGACCCCTTTGAGGAGAACAATTCCTTCTAATTGGCAAAGGAATGTGAAAATAGAAGAAGCTGGGACTTGAAAAGCTACTGGAGAAAATGCTATGAAGCCTTACAGCCAAGAAGAAGAAGATGTTGGTAAAGATGTACCAGAAGAAGTAAGAGATCAAAATCTGGATTGTGTAGTGGTAGCATTAGAAGCTGTATTTGGAACTGAATCAGAATGCGAATATCAGGTTTCTGAACATTCAAGAAATGTTGATATGGATGCGGTTGAAAAACCAGGGGCCACTCAAGAAAATGAAAATAGAGAATGTAATGAGGATCTTCCAATTCCTGTTTCGGTAACTGTTTATACAATCAAAGAGAAGAATGTTGAAGTTTCTAGAGGAATAAAAGAGGTTATGCTTCAAAAAGAAGGAAACTCCTGTTCATACAGTTGAGGAACTTATATGCTTTACTTCGAACTTTATCAAATTTTGGAAATCCCGGGTGCAAACAAGCAGCATGATGGATGAGGCTGCAATTCTTGCCAGCTTGTTGAATGAAGGTTTTGCAAACCTACTTCCTACTGTTAGTGTCATGGTAAGCTAAGGTTTTTAAACTCGAGAGTTTAGGTAAATTCATTAGAGGTCGGGTAAAATCGAATCGTAAACTCGACTAGTAAAATCATAGAGTTTATTTTTTAATTAAAATATATAAAATATCTTAATAAATATAAGAAACATATCTAAAATCTAACTCAGCAGAGTAGAGAAGAATATTCCAGTAAGAACAAATATCATATTTCAAAATATGCCAAAGAGGAAGATATAATTAGACTTTAGAAAAGAAAAAAAAATGGATCAACTCTGACTTGGTTGGTCAGTGGACAGAACAGAAGAGTGGCATAAGAAAAATAATTCTATAGCCTCTATATTATTATCCATGATGAAAATTTCAGAAGGATATGGAGCAGAATTGAAAACCAAGCTGCATCTCCACACAATCAGTGCCCAAGCTAGGTTCCCTTGAAGTCGGATATAGCAGAATCAAAATGGACATCAAATATAAATAATATGATCAAAGACCAGATAGATAAGTTGCTTACCTCAGCAGCTCAGTGGAGAAGGAAGGAGACAACAACACTGCACAGCTCAGTCGGCAGTCGCAGCTCAGCTCAGTGTCGTAGAGGCAGACGCACAACTCAATTGAGATTTCCTCAGTTTTGCGAACCTAAACTAAAATGGGTATAACCAAATAAGGCAAGGCTGAAATGGGTTGGTTCTGTGGGTCAAAATTGGATAAAAAATAAGGTGATTTGGGGATATGCTCAACTCGGTCAAACAAGTGCGAGTTGACCGGTTTTAACAAGTTAACTCGCTTCACTTGCGATTTTATCCAACTCATCGAGTTAGGTACGAGTTTACTCGTTTTAGGGAGTTAGACTAGTAAACTCGTACGATTTTGCCTGTTAACTCACGATTTTGACAACCATGATGGTAAGAAACATGTCCTATATCATTATGTACTTATATTCATTATGTATGAATGATATACCTTAGTGTTCTTTTTGTATACTAGTACTTTTTGTATATTAATGTCTCTTCACTGTCAGTGATGAGATGTAGCGAAGGAAAAATCTGACCAAGAAATTGTTGTTTTGAAAAAAGAAAATGAAAGGATTATAAAAGAGAAAATGGAACTGATGAAAGAAATTGATAACTTGTAGTATGAGAAGCAGAATTTAGATGGTCAAGTTTCAAAACAGAGTCAACAGATATCAAATTTGGATGAGGAAGTTGTTTTGCTGCCTGAAGTTAAAGATTTTGAAACTACCTGAAGTAATAATCTAGAAGAACCTTTAAAATCTTTCAGGAAGCTAAAAAGCAATCTGGAGGCATCTGTGGGAGAATTGGAAAAACAGAGAGAAGATCTCCAAACTGAAGAGGCTGCTTTGGAGCAAAAATTGAAGGCTCAATCTAAACTTAAATTTCCAGTTTTAACAGGGAATGTCAGTGTTGAGAAGTTACAAGTTGACCTGAAGAATTTGTATTCTTCCTTTGCTGTTAAAGAAAACAATTATATCTATATTACATCAAAGCTGGTTGTTGATGCGAAACTAGCAGAAGAAAAAGTAACCAACCTTGAAAAGCAAAGCAATAGGATCCCAAAATTGATAAGCAAAATCAAGAGCAAGAAAGTAGAAATCAAAGCTCTTAAGAAAGAGATTGATTCTCTAAAGGAGAAGTTTGATAATGCAAGCCAAGACACTAACATTGCAGTAGGATAGATTAGAAAACCTGTTTTAGTTGTTTGCAAGCTTGACGTTTGTAACCAAAATGAATATTTTCACCAATACATGAATGGTCAATGTGTTGCATTTTTTTGGAGAGTTGTTTCCTGAAACACTTGAATGAATTGTGAGTTTAGAATAATACTTTGCCAAAGTAAAAAGTAATGGCTGGTTGATTACACAGGTGTCAAGATTGTTAAGAAAATTGATATTTTATTTGCTTGTGGTGTTTTATGCAACAGTCTTTACTGCAGCTGCTTCACCATATTATATTGGAAGCCTTTATTTGGTGTTGAAGTTTCTAGAATAAATGTTATGAGTGCATTATTTTATGTAGCAAGTAGTGCATATTTTTATTCAAGAGTTCCAGTCTTCTGATGAATAAATGAAGAAAGTTGTGCTGCAAGTTGTAAAGCAGATTATATTATGATAAGATATTCTTGCACAATTCTTCCAGAGCTTAAACTATGTAATATCAACAAGATAGAGATGCAACACAGAGTTGAAAAGGAATGTCATCACAAGGAAAATCCAAAAAATACATATTATTGATAATGAAGGTAGAATGACAGAAAACCAAACTGATCTGTCAAAAATGTAACTTTTTTGGAATTATAAACATGCTATGTCCTACGAAGTTTATCACCATTCAAATCAGCATGAATCTAATTTGCATTTTCTTTTACTTCCAGAACAATATATGGCCTTTCCCATCTTCGATCTAGTTTTTGAAGATTTTCTTGTTTTCCAACATCTCCCTATTTCAAAGAAAGATCACCTTCTTGAAATGTTTTGGGTTGAACATTTTTGTTATACGTTGAAGTAATTATTAATCTGTAAGACTTAGCAATGGCAGGAGGATCTTCCTGGCCCGATAACCCTCCAAACCCGACTCACTGTAACCCGCCCCGTATAGAAACTGTATGAACAGTACCAAGGCCCTGCTCGGCCCGCGAAACCTTCTAGAACCTATGGGCTTCAATTTTCTATCGGTCCGCTCAGCCCCATCACTGTTCACAACTTGCCAACCGGGCCACCCCAACCCGTCAACCTACCCTCCCCTACCCCGGGACCCGCCCCAGCAGCCCCTCCCCAACTTTCATGTGACCGTTTGAATGTTTTTAAAATCAAGAAATTTTTTTTTTATAAAATCCCCCCCCCCCCCCAAAACTTCATTTTTCCCTCAA
>JAWZTD010047906.1:0-38327 GCA_035221335.1 Echites panduratus | reverse complement strand
GTAACACATGACCAAATTGCAGAAATTTTGGTCACAATGTTATAGGTGTTTATTAGACCATTTAATTTTAAGCAAGGATTTTTATGTATTTTACTTCCTATTAGGTTTAAGTAACTTATGGGTAAAAATAGAACATTATAATGTAATTACCTAATCCATTTTTGAATGAAAATCTGGAATTTCTCCATCACATGGCCGAAATTGAGGAACTAGGGTTCTTCTTGTGAGGGTTTTGCTAGAATCTCTTCTAGGGTTCTTGTGGGACTACTTATGGCTGTTCATACTTGGGTTAGGGTGTGAATTTTTCTTCCAAATCAAGTCATTGGTTGATGTTGCAAACCAACATAGGTCAATGAACTAACCATAATCTTGGATGAAATCTTGGGTAAGTTTTTCAATTGATGTGTTTATGTTGATGAAGAATGTTTCCTTTGCATGAATCACATCATATTAGGATTGAATTTATTTGAATTTTTTTTATTACAAGGGATATTCTAATCAAAAAAGAAATGTTAAATACTAAAACATTCATTACCTTCGTTTGTATGCAAAAACTTCAAACGAGTCCTTAAGAAACAAAGGGAGTAGTAATTAAATTACAGATAGTAACTCCACAAATATATTCTATCAATTAATTAATTAATTACATGTCATTAAAGCTTTCAAAAAAAAAAAGGTTATATTCCTCTTGAAACTCAAGCCAGCTTCGATCCCATATTCTGTCTATAATAGTAATAATAATATAGTGTTAATGGATCTCTTCATTTTTCAACATTTTTGGACTTAAGAATAGGAAAGGGTTAGATAGGACAGGGGCAAAGGGCTCATCCTTTTCACAACTACACTCAATAGCATGCCTGGAGATGATAATCAAATCAGTTCTGTATATATTACTTACATCCCCAGCCGGTATTGGAGAGTTCCCCACTGGCCCTTTTAACTTTTAATTAGTGCTTTTAGAAATACACAAGTCCTAGGTTGTGTATGTAATTATAATTGTATTCCATGTATAAAGGCCCCTGCCTGCATGTCCAGATTATAAGTCTGTTCCATCCCCGAATCATTAGAACCATGTGTATCACCTTAATTAAACATATATCATCTCATTAATTACCTGCCATTATTAATACATTATTATTATTATTTCATGACTTTTATGATAAATATTCCAACATTATCTATCTATCTATCTATCAATTTTCTCTGTCAATCATTGGAGATCATGAAGATGTTTTACAATGTTTCAGTTTCATCATATATATTATAAAAATGCATCAGCAGTTACTTATAAAGAAAACCATCCCAATTAACAGTATGCATATTTATATAAAACTTATCATATCCAATCTATAAGCTATAGGCGAGCTTGGGACTTGGATAGCATCATGCCAATCAGTGGATATATTCCACTACATCTGTCTATATTGATTCAATCCATTCAACTTAGCATTCTTTATCTTTTTTAGCTATTTTTCTTTTGGAAGAGCCAATAAAATTTTTCTTCTTTTTTTTTTGAAAATCTTGCAATCAAGAAGATGAGGGAGAAAGCGGAAACTTTTGCAAATCTGAGACTAAGTTCTTCTTTTGGCACAGACAAACTGAGGAAAGAGGATAAATCCTAAAGAACATGTTCATTTCATTTGAAAATATACCTACAGTGTGCATATGACATTTCTGATACTGATTGAGGTGGTAAGACACAACAAATACATATTTTAAAAACTTAGCTACAGATATTTAATTATATGGATAACTTTACAGTGAATATGGTCTATTAGGGTGATAATCATATATAAGTAACAAAGGCATTCAACCAGCAGCTCTCCGTCGGTGCCCTTGAGATCTTTGAAGACTTTCGATAAAGTATCAGCTTCTAAATTTTGACTTTTCGGAATTTGTTCTATGAGAAAGTACAGAGGTCATCCGCTTCTCCCTTTTTAGGTATTTGGCCATGTTCTTCTCTTTGGCCTCATAAGTTCCAGCAATTTGGTTGGCCATGACCTGTGAATCGACCTTCTAATGAAAGTTTCGAATATTCAAAGCTCATGCCAATCTTAGGCCTGTTAGTAGAGCTTCGTATTCTGACTCATTGTTTGATGCTGGAAAGTTGTATTTCACTACATAAGGTGTCTTTATCCCGTCTGGACTGACAAAATAATCCCTGCTCCAGCATCTCCTTTTTTAGTTGAACCATCTATGTATAAAGTCCAAATGTCTTCTTCTTTTGACCTAGTGAAAATCTGGGCTAATCTGGTGCATTGTTCAATGAAATTAGACAGTGCTTGTGCTTTAATTGCCCTTTGGGGTTCGAAGTCGATTTGATATCCGAAGAGCTCTAAGGACCATTTCATTGTCCTTCCCTAGAGGTTCGGCTTTGATAGCTCTTATCTAGGCGGTAAGTTTTTCAAGACCTTAATTCGGTGTGCTTCAAAGTAGGGTTTGAACTTTCTACATGTAAAAACAATTAGATATAGAAATTTTTCTAGGTCTTAATAGTGAATTTATTTTCCTTTCAATAGCCTCCTTATATAGTAGACTGGAAATTATTGTCCTGATCTCTCTACTAAAAGTACAGAACTTATAGCTTATTTAGTTGTTGTGAGGTATATCAGGAGCTCTTCCCCGGCCTTTGTAGATACCAATTGTGGTGGCCTTCCAAAAAATTCTTTTAACTTGACAAAAGTTGACTGGCATTCTTCTGTCTACTCGAAACCTGAAGGCTTTTTCAGCACGTCATAGAATTTAGACCCCTTGTCTACCATCTTACTATTGAATAGACCAAGTGATGCCATTTTTCCAGTTAAACTTTGTACCTGTTTTATACTTTGAAGAGCTTCCATATCCATTAACGCTTTGATTTTGTAAGGATTTGCATCAATTCCTCTTTTCAAGATCATAAAACCCAGAAATTTCCCTACTGAGACTCCAAAGTTGCATTTTTCTAGATTGAGCTTCATATGTGTTTCCCTCAAAGTTTGGAAGGTCTCCTGGATGCCTTTCATGAAGTCTCTCGAGGTTTTGGATTTGGTCATGATGTCATCCATGTACACTTCAATGTTCCTACCCATTTGTTCTTTGAATATCTTGTGCATTACCAGTTAAAACTCTGCTCCGACATTTTTTAATTCTAAGGGAATCTTGGTGTAGCTATAGGTCTCGACTTCTTTATGAAGGACGTCGTTTCTGCATCCAGGAAACATAACCACCAATACCCTGCAGTAGCTTCCACTATTTGGTCAATACTATTAAATGGGTAGGAATCTTTCTGGCAATATTTATTCAAGGTCGTGAAGTCCACACACATTGTCCACGTTCCTTCTTTCTTTGGGACTACCACTGCATTTGCAAGCCATTCTTGATACAAAACTTCCTTAAGTATTCCAGGGTCGAGGAGAGCTTGGACTTCCCGAGCTATTATCTCATTTCTCTAGGGGCAAATGTCCACTAATTCTGTTTCACTGGCTTCACTTCAGGTTTTAGCTAGACTTTATGCTCGGTTATGCTCCTATCTATTCCTTGTGGTCGGTGGGCTGCCAAGAAAGGACCTTCAAGTTCTCCCGAAGAGTATTATGAGCTTTTCTTTGATTGCATTAGGAATTGTTTCTCCTATTTGAATTCCTTTTAATAGGAACTCTGTATTTATGAACACCTTCTTACACCTCTTTGTACAGCTTTTACTCTCGATCTTTTAGTTTCGCTTGAAAGATCCGGCAAGTCTATTGGTGTTTGCTTGTCCAGCTGGTCCTCGAGATAAGTGTCTCCTTCCATGAAATAGCATTCTAAAGCACTTTGTCTATTTCCGCTGAGCATGACCCAGGGTGGTTCTACATTGATTTTCATGCAAAATTCTACAAGTGAGATTTCTGCCTGAAGGTCCATGACATCTTTTCTACCTAGTATAGCATTATGGGTTCCAGGAACATCCACTACGAGCCAATCCATGACCTCTGTTATGCTTTTTGGACCTACAGTGACTGTTGTTGAAACCGTCAAGACTCTTTTAGCATACGTTGTGGATCCATTGAAGCTTGTGAGCATTGTGTCTGTTTGGATCAATTGACCTCTATCAAGCTCTATTTGGTCAAATGATCTTTTGTATAGAATATTTAGTACACTCCTTGTGTCAACTAGTAGTTTTCTGACTAAGAAATTTCCTACTCGTAAGGTAATAGTCAATGGATCTGCATCTACCTCGTGCAATCTCTGAGGCCGTAGTTCAATTGCATTAATTTCCCTTACGGGAGGTCTTTGTAGTTCTTGAGGTCGTCGGTCAACTGGTGCCAATGCTTGTACAAGAAATTCTTACAGATGACTCACCTTGATAAGTCTCTCAATCTCTCTTTTGTGGTCAAAAAAATTCTAAGTAAGCTGACCATAATCTCCATGATATTAACAAAATTTGTTCATATCTCTCTTTGCCATGGGAGATATGAGAGATCGTTGTCGGTTTAATCAATCATTTCCTTTCAATTGCTACCAGGATTTTTGCAAGTGAGGTCGTTAGTGGTGGGATCAATAAGTCTAAAAAGGTTCTCTTCTTTTTCTTGTGGCGTAGTCCCTTTGATGATGGATCTTCCTTTCTCTTTTTTCCGAAGTGTTCTTCTGTTGCGATTTTTCCGAGCCACTCAAATGAAGATCAAGAGATTCGAGGACAAATCCTTTTAAGTTAGAGGGAATGATGAAATCCTACGGGCATCTCAAGATTGATTGAAGATCATTCATGCCATAAAAGGAAGTTCATATTTGAAGTCATCAATCATGGAAGAATTAAGGCATGCAAAGTTCAATATTTCAAGTTCAAGAAGGATTGAGGATATTTGAAAAATACAATTAACTTGAGCTTGAAGTCATCCGTGGAAACCCTAAAGTTTAGAAGAGAATTATGACATCAAGAAGATGGTGGCATGACTCCTTCTCGGAAGGGCTGCGGACTATTGTCAAAAATCAGCAGCAATTAACTCATCTTCCAAAGTAAAAAGGTCATCTATTTCTTGCCAAAATGTTGCTAAGCAAACATGGAAAAGAAAGAACCAAGAAGGCATTTAGAGTTGGCTGAAAAAGTTGAAGAGAAGAGCTAAGAAACTAGGATATCTGGAGCCTGATGAAGACTGCTGGCGTTGGATCAACAACTTCAAGAAACCAGTTGAAGATAAAAACAGTTTGGCGTCCAGTCTGGTCCCATGTAAGGCTCCTTCCTGCCTTGTCAGTCACCCAAGAGCTTCCAGCTTGCTCCTGATCGTCCACCTCCAGCAGCAGCTAATTTCTTGCTTTATTTCTTCCATGTTTTGTTTTGTATCTTTTATATATTTTATTCCCTTTATTGCAATTTATTTCCAGCTTTGTTCAGTTAAGTTTTTAGCTTATATAAGCCTTCACTCTTGTTTTCCAAACATAAATTCAATTCATTATGAAAACAAATTGAGAGAGAGAAATAGACGTTTCTTCCTTGCTCTTAGACCAAAAATCAAAACTTTGTCTGGGATTGTGAGATTCTTTCAAACACTCTTATAGGGTTCTTGTAGAATTACACTAGGGCTATCAATTACTTGATTTAGTTTTGATTAGTCTTCCAAATAAAGAGAATGGTTTATGGGAATCTATCGCATAGGTCATTCTAATTAACCAAAACACTAAACCTAGGTGAAATCCTTTCTTTTCAAAATCTATTTTCCCTTTTGGTGACTGGAACCCTAAATACCTTCCTTCGTAGGATGGGAGATTGTAACAAGTAATTGATAGCCCTTGTGTAATTCTACAAGAGAATGGTTGATGGGAATCTATCTCATAGGTCATTCTAACTGGTAATCTATCTCATTGGTCATTCTGACTAGTCCAAACCCCTTGCAATCCTTGTTTGAAGGTTCTTATGTAATGGCATCATTCTTCTGCTCGATTTCTACAGCTTCATCATTGAATCTACTGTAATAGCCTCTTGTGTTTTCTTCAATTCTATGTTTGATAGTGAAGAAATGGTTGATGTCTTTTTCACTCCTCTTGCTACTCTAAAAATTCTTTGGAAGCTGGTATTTAAGTTGATTCCAGCTGGAGACTCTTGCTACTAGAAGCCCCTTGAATAAAGATTTAGCTTTCTTGATTAAGGTGAATCGAAAGGGTCGACATTTGACATGATCTGGGTACTCAAACATTTCCATGTACGGGACATACTAGTCTATGTGGAGTTATGGCTCCATTCTCCCATCATACTTTGTTGCAATCTGAGGTGGCTTGAATCCGGGAGGCATTTTCTTTTACCTAATGGCATACACGAAGGGTGATTGTTCTATGAGGTCAATCCCATTCTCCGATTGCTTTCTACCTCTTTAGGATTAACTTCAGGTGCCTTCTGGCCTCTGTTTGCTAGGACTTCCATATTTTTCCTTGCTGTTTATTCTAATCGATCGTGTTGATTTCTTTCGCCGGAATTATTCCATGGCTTTCTCTTCTTTGACCTTGATTTCGAGATATTGCGCTTTTTTAAGCTTATCCCTTAGGTCATACTCCCATCCATTTCGAAGAGTTTCTCTCAGGTCTACAGAGGGTCGACTAGCCCTGTTACTGCTTTGTTTAAGCCCGAGTTTGTTCCTTGGTGATGATTTGGATCATGTTAAAGGTTTTCCTCTCGATCTCCATTATTATGAAGATGGTCTCTGGAATTTTGTAGTGTAGATTCCGCTACCCTTCATTGTTGAAGATCTCCAGGGGACCTTCTCTCCGTCCGATGAATTTAGAATGGAGTTCTCCTTGTATACATATAGTCCCTTCTGTCTGTTAGTCCTTCTAACACATTTACCATCCTCTCTTGTAAACGTTCAAACACTATGAAGTGGCTCCCACGAGATCTCTGTGGTTCGCAGGCCCTTCTAGGTATTAGATGATCCGTATTATTCCTTTCTTGATGAACTTCGTCAGGTCTTCTGGATGGTCGAGAGCGAGTTGGTTCCATATTCAATTCTGGAACCTATTCTGAGGCTTGAGGAAGTTCTTCGTTTGGAACATCTAGTGAAGGTTATTCTTGAATAATTTCTGCAATGTGTAGCTCAGTCCTTCCAAGACGTCCTCATCTTGTTGTTTGTTCTCGTGCCATGACAGCTTTTTACTTTTCCTTCGCAAGACAGGATATTTGAATGTTCTTTCCAATGGACAGCGCCAGAAGTGATGGGGGATAATTTGGTCCGTTAGGTCACCCCACTACCCTGGCTCAAGTAAGAACAACCTGTTGAGGCGAAAACAGAATCACCGAAGTAGGCTAAAACCCTGGGTACACTCCGAAGATCAAGTCAGTCACCAAAAAAGAGTTAAGTATGATGAAGAGTATACACTAGAAGACGGAATGTATTCTCCTTACAGGTTGATCTATGATCATGATCTCTTATTAGGGTGGAAATCAATCAATCTCCTTCGAATCAAGAATCTTGTCCTGATGGATATCAACACTCCAAATTTGCTCTATGAAGAAGTATTACAAGTTTGAGGTCACGTGTTTCACTTTTTCCATGTACCTAGCCATATTCTTTTCTTTGGCCTCGTAGGTTCCAGCAATTTGGCTAGCTATGACCAATGAATAAAAATTTACATGAAGCTTCCGAACCTTCAGAGCTTGGCCATTCTCAGACCAGTTAACAAAGCTTCATATTCTTACTCATTATTTAATACTGCAAAATTGTATTTCACTTGATAAGGTATTTTTATTCCTTCTGGACTAACCAAAATATTCCCTGCCCCTGCACTGCTTTTCTTAGTTGAACCGTCTGTATACATGGTCCAAACATCTTCTTCCTTTGCCCTAGTGAGATCCATAGGTGTTCTGTTGCATTCTCCAATGAAGTCTGATAGTGCTTGTGCCTTAATTGTTCTGCTAGGCTCGAAATCAATTTGATATCCGAAGAGTTCCAAAGACCATTTCATAGTCCTTCCAGCGAGCTTTGGCTTTGATAAAGCTTGTTTGAGCGGTAGATTTGTCAAGACCTTAATCTGGTGTGCTTCGAACTAAGGTTTAATCTTTCTAGATGTAAGCACAATGGGATATAAAAATTTCCTAAGGTCTGAGTAATGAATTTCTAAGCCTCTCAGTAATCTGCTTACATAATAGACTGGAAATTGTTGCCCGACCTATCTACTAAGACTGCAGAATTTATAGCCTGTTTGGTTGACATGAGGTACATGAGGAGCTCTTCTTTGACCTTTGGAGATGCTAATTGGGGTGGCTTCCCCAGAAATTCTTTTAGTTTAATGAAGGCTGATTGACATTTCTCGGTCCATTCAAAACCTATGGGTTTTTTTAACACTTCGTAGAACTCAAATCCCATGTCCACTATCTTGCTAATGAAAGAATTTAGTGCTGCCATTTTTTCAATCAGACTTTGTACCTCTTTTGTATTCCGAGAAGCTTCCATATCTAGCAGAGCTCTAATTTTGTTGGGATTTGCATGAATTCCACTTTCTGAGATCATAAAAGCCAGGAATTTCCCCGCTGAGACTTCAAAAGTGCATTTTTCTAGATTCAGCTTCGTGGGTGTCCTCTTAGAGTTTGAAAGGGTTCTTAGATGTCCTCGATGAAGTCTTTCGAGGTCTTAGACTTGATTACAATATCATCTACATATACTTGGATGTTTCTACCTAGTTGCTTTTTGAAGATTTTGTGCATTGCTCGTTGGGATTCTACACCAACATTTTTCAATCCAAAGGGCATCTTGTTATAGTAGGTGGTCCTGACTTCTGTTATGAAAGAGGTCATCTCTGCATCTTCCAGTGCAATGGGTATCTGATAATATCCTTTATGTGCATCCAGGAAACATAGCCACCATTTGATCCATGCTAGAAAGTGGATAGGTTTCTGGAAATACTTGTTCAAGGTCATGAAATCTATGCACATTCACCACTTTTTTACCTTCTTTGAGATCACAACAGGGTTTGACAGCCACTCTTGATATAAACTTCTTTCAGTATTCCAGCTTCAAGAAGAGCTTGGACTTCTCGAGCTATTATTTCGTTTCTTTCTGGAGCGAATGTCCGTTTTTTCTGCTTCACTGGCTTCACTTCAGGTCTTAATCTAACTCTCGATCTTTCATCTTCTTTTGAAGGATCCATTAATTCAGTTAGCGATTGCTCATGGACACAGACCTCCGGATGAGTATCCCCTTCCATGAAATAACACTCGGATGCAATTTGTCTATCTCCGTTGAGAGTAATCCTTGTAGGTCCCACTTTAATCTTCATGCAGCATTCTACGAGTGAGATCTCTGCTTGAAAGTCCATGACTCCATTTCTGCCTAATATAGCATTATAGGTTCCAAGAGCATCCACCACCAGCTAGTCCATGACTTCTGTTATGCATTTTCCTCCAACATTCATTGTTGTAAAGGCCATCAAGATCCCTTTTGCATATGTTGTGGATCCGTTGAAGCTTGTGAGTGTTGTGTCTATTTAGATCAATAGACTTCTATCAAGCTCCATTTAGTCAAAAGCTCTTTTGAATAGAACGTTTACTATGCTTCCGATGCTAACCAGTATCTTTCTGACCAAGAAATCTCCTATTTGTAAGGAAACATACAAGGGATCTAGGTCTGCTCTTCGGGCCCTCTTACACCTTCGTTCAATTGCATTGATCGGTTGGAGCTCCTGCTTATGCCAGGAACTGTTGCAAATGATCATCCTTGATTAGTCTCTCAATCTTTCTCTTGAGGTCGAAGCATTCCTCAATAAGGTGACCATAGTCTCTATAGTATTGATAGAACGTATTCATGTCTCAGTTTACCACTGGAGATTTGAGAGGTCGTCGAGGTTTGATCATTCCTTTCCTTTAGAGGTCTGGAAAGGTCTTTCTTTTTCTCTAGAGGTCCTCCCTTTGATAAAGGATCGCCCCTTTCTCTTTTGCCCGAAGAGTTCTTCTACTTGGGTTTTGCCTCAGTTGGCTTTTCATATGGAAGTGTAAAACTAGGGATACTCCTCTTCAACTCTCAAGGAGTGTTTGTTACTGTTTTACAATCGTATACTCCTTTTCAACGAGTCTTAATGCCACATACCCTCTTGGAATCCTCGTTTCAAGGCTGTTATGTGTATAACATCATTCTTGTGCTCGATTTCTACAGCCTCATCATTGAATCAACTGTAGTAGAAGAGGTGGTCGATGTCTTTCTTACACCTCTTGCTACTCTAGTAGTTTTTCAAAAATTATTCTATGAGCTGGTTCCAGCTTGAAATGCTTGCTAATGGAAGAACTTTGAACCAAGATTAAGCTTTCTAGGTTAGTGTGAAACGAAAATGTCTACATTTGACATGATCTGGGTACTCAAACAAAGTCTAAGTCAGCCCTTAAAGTCAGTTGTAGTGAGCCTATTTTGGCCTTGCCAATTCTTGATCAATGGAGGTCTCCTTTCTTCTGTTCCTTTTCATAGACTCCCTTTTTTTTTTTTGGTTCTCAGCAAATATAATCTCAGAAATACAAGAGATAGAGCCCCCTAAAGAAATTAGAAATATGAGAGATAAAGCCTCCCAGGGAAATTGAGCTGATCTTCCCATTAAATTAGTGGAACCAATTGTTTCTAAGCTTTTCATTGTTGAGGTACAAAACTTAGGATTAGTTTATACTTCGTGGTGTAATGCTACAAGGTCTTATGATAATTTTTCAATGGGCTGTTCGTCACCCAATGAGATCATTCCATGGCAAGCTTTCTAGTCTTATAAGACCCAAGAGTGGAGGTTCTGCTCCAAGCTTATTAACTAGTCCAGGTTCCTATCCACGAATGATGTAGGATCACATCAGAACCCTACAAATATAATCATGTAAATTAATCTTGGTGATTAGGATAAATCAATAAACATAATTAATAAGATGAAAACAAGAATTACATAAATACTTGAGAATAAAGATCAAATCTTTTATAAGAAAAACAAACCAAATCTCATAACCCCATATCAAGATAACTTACTTCATGTTCTTGTTAGCGAAAGAGTATTTTTCTCACAAGACATGATTAATAAAACTAAAAAAAAGAGAAAAACAAATCTGCCCTAAGGAAAATAATCTTCTTGTCGTCGGGACTCTTCTGCTAATCAATCTTGAATTGTGTACATCAAAGCTTATGAGAAGAGCCTATTTATAGGAGTTATAGGACTCCTTTACAAGAAGTAGTTACCTAAAAGAATTCTAAAAACTAAATAAAATCCTATTACAAAAGGAAGTGTCTTTAGAAAATAACTTTGAAAATAGAGTCCTTGTAGGATGGATTTCGTCTTTCTCCGGCCGTTTTCTTCTTTTTCCCACCAACTTCACTTTTCCATGAGCATTTTATCCAATATATTCCTACAAACAAAAATCAAGTATAGGGAAGTAAAATATATCTAAAATAGGCAAAATTAAGCTGAGTTATTCAAATAAATGACATAAAAAGTGGCACAAACTTAGCTTAAATATGCACAAATAAATTGCCATGAACCAGGACATTGGAAAAGAAATTGCAAGATTTATTTGGAAGAAGTAAAGAAGAAGAAGGCTAATGAGTCTTCTACTCAAGGTATTTTTGTTATAGAATTCAATTTATCTACTTCTACATCATGGATTTTGGATATTAGATGTGGATCTCACATGTGTGTGAATGTGCAGGATCTCAAAAATAGTAGGACGTTGGCAAGACGAGAAGTACACCTATGAGTTCAAAATGAAGCAAGAGTTGTTGCATTAGCTATGGGAATTTATGTTTTGACTTTGCCCACTAGGCTTGTTTTAGAATTAGATAATTGCTTTTTTGTGCCTTTCGTTACTAAAAATATTATTTCTATCTTTTGATGGAGGACAAGATTGGTTTTTCATTTATAATTGATGGGCGACAAATTGGTCCTCCGAGTCACCCCGCTACCTTGGCTCCTGTGAGAATGACTAGAGATTAAAAATGGAACACCGGAGCTGGATGTCACCTTTGGGTACACTCTGACAATCAAGTCAGTCACAAGAAAAAGCTATGAGAGATGGAGAGCATACACTAATAGATTATTCTCCTTACTTGTTAATCCGAAATCATGGTCTCTTATTTAGGTTTAGGGTAATCAATTTCCTTCAATTCAACAGTCGTGTCCTAATGGAAATCAACTGTATCCCATGTGATCTGATGTGATTATATTCTCCCTTTCGGAGTTCCCTTGTTGGAGTGGGTTACGTTCCCTTAACAAGTCTCTGTGATTATTAGAGAAGGGTTTCATGATCCCCAAAGAGCTAACAGGTCTTTTGGGAGCTCTCTGTAGATCTTGATTATGGCCCACGACCTTCGAGGATGTTCCTGAAAACCTATATCTCTACCATAAGTCTCTGACTTGCAGGTGAAGAGCCTTACTAAGATAATAGGAGACCATGGACATGTAACAGAACCTTTTATAAGGTTTTATGAGTTATATTTATAGACCTTCTTAGGTCTTGCCCCTTATAATAGACCAGGTCGAATCTTTATGAAGGGAAAATTGACCCCGAATCCATAGGGAAACGTGATCAATTGCTCAGTTTCTTTTAAAATTACACACAGCAAGAGACGAAAAACCAACCTTTTTGAAGATCTTTGCAAACAAGTCTTCACTTTCTCCTGTCTCGATCACTGTCGACTCCGCTTAAGGTCTTTAGATCTATTCTCTATTAGAATCTTGGTGAGCATACAAGGAATGAGGAGGAGGTGGTGGAGTGGTGGCTAGGTTTTTCTTTTCTTGAAACAAACATTCTAAAAAGATTAAACGTTTGTAGAAAACTAGGGTTCTTGAATTAAGCATTCATTCAAAATTTATGGTTATGAAAGGATATTAAATAATCCTAAAATAACCTAATTAGAAACAGAAGGCTAGTTCAAATAAATCTCAACCCTTAATCTTTGACCTACAGGTGTATTGACACATTTGCCCTACCATGTAACACCCACAACTGAGCTTAGGTCTGATGTAGTATTACCTTACTGAATAGCATCTACCATCCATTGGTATCTAGTTCAATATGTTAAGTTCACTTAATTATTCATTGGAAGAATATTCAGTACTATACTAAATATTACAACCAAGGCTTTGGGTTCAACGAACTAACATGATCAAACCACAAAGGGGGCGATTAACCCATCTCATAAATGTGATGGCATAAAGACCCTCTTGAATAGGTCTATCTTAACTAACTAAATCAATGTATCTAACATAAAAGGCTATTGGTCTCTTACATAAGAAACCTCACCCATGTTATATTAATTTACAGGAACCTAAATTCTCTAGACCACCAACCCATACTCATGTCATAGGGATGTGTCTAAGTAGTAGCAACAGTGATACCAGTTCTCTGTTCTTTGATAGTGCCTTTAGAGAACAATCACTGTGTGGCCCAATTATACACATTCAAAATGTACTAACACAAATAGTCCTGGAATGTTACCAATGACTAAAGGTACGTCACCCTAATTAAAGGAGACTAATTTGTTATAATGGAACGCCCAATTCCATTAACCAGCCAAGTACAATTCCTGATGACTTAAACTTCCGGTGATACATACCTTACTATGATGAACGTCCTTACACACATAGATCACCTATATAAATCAAATTGGACCTTATTGTGTGGAATAAAAATATGTATTAAAAAACAATTCAAACAACATATGAAATTTCATTAAATCAATAATTATAGAAAATTCTTAGTCTTTTTGGGCATAAATCCCAACAGACTCCCACTTGCACAAATAAGACTAACTATCCTATTCTACCCTTTACAGCATCCAGATATCTTTTGAAGACCCTCTCTACTAAAGTTTTATTAAAAGGATCTGCCAGATTATGCTCTGAGTACTTCCGCTCTACATGTTTGCCTTTATGGTAGTTTCTTAGCTCCTTGCATTGTGCAACTGCAGCACTATTGTAACAGCACAACATCATCTGCCTGTCCATATTTGTTATGACTTCTAGTTCTATTAAGAACTTCCTGAGCCATACAACTACTGATTTGTGCATATTTAAGCTAAGCTTGTGCCTTTTTTATTGTCATTAACTTAAATAACTGAGTTTAATTATGCTAATTTATGATAAATTTTACTTCTCCATACTCGATTTCTATTGTAGGTACATATTGAAGAAATCGATGGGAAAAATTTAAGTTTGGTGCCGAAATGAGGAAATTACATGGATGAGCATGAAACAACAAGCTGAAAGAAGCCATCCAGTGCCAGGCAGTAGCCATTCGGTGCCAACCAAGCACCATCTGGGGCAGAATAGCTACTGGAAAGGGACAAGTTTTAGGAGTTTTTGAAGACCATCCGGCACCTGACACTTCCTAGCCGGTGCCGGATAGTTGTGGAATAATTTAATTTATTTTATTTAGTTATTTGTTTTAGGCAGTATTTTAGTTAAGTGATTACTTTATTTCTAGAATTCGTTTAGGTTACTTCTTGTAAAGTAGTCTTAAACTCCTATAAATAGCTCTCTTCTCATAAGCTTTAGACACACAATTCAAGATTGATTACTAGAAGAGTTCTAAAGACAAGAAGATTATTTTCCTTATGGCAAATTTCTTTTATCTATTCTTTTGTTTCTAATCATGTCTTGTGAGTAGTTTTCTTTTCCTAGCAAGAACATGAAGTAAGTTATTTTGATATGAGGTTATGAGATTCGTTTGTTTTTCTTATTAAAGATTTGATCTTTATTCTTAAGTATTTATGCAATTATTGTTTTTCATCTTATTAATTATGTGAATAGATTTAGCTTGATCACCTAGACTAATTTGCATGATTATATTGGTAGGGTTTAAATATGATCGCTAAGATTGCTAAATAAACCAAGTACCAACTATTGCTAAATTAGGTTTTGGCTACCAACTTGATTTACAATAGAACATTCTACTTTGTTGTATGTAATTTGATGTTGATGATGCCTTAATGTTTAATGCAATTTAATTGATTAAATCTATTGATTGCTAAGACTTAGGTTTATTTAATTAAATTTGGGAGAAATTGGTATAATAAAGGACAGGAATTTGAGCTCTAAGTCTAATTCTAAAATCAACTACTCAATTGTCTTATTTATTCTATGATTAACCCCATAGCAATTGACTTAAGGATTGTTTCTTATTAACAACTTTCTCAATATTATTTTCTTACCTTTTAATTTAGTTTTTAATTCTTTTTAAAAAACTTTCCAAAAAATCCCCCTATTTGTTATTTGTTGATTGATGATAATTAAATTTAAATTCAATTCTCTGTGGGATCGACCCTACTTGCCCTAACTACATAGTTTGGTAATTAGGTTTAATTTGCCCATATTGCGACACGCACGTTCAAATTTTGGTACCGTTGCCAAGGAATTGTATTTTAAGTTTAATTTTTTTTCTTCTAATTTATTATTTATAATTTATATTTATTTTTTATATTCCTACATAACCCCCAAGGTTGATGCGTTTGAGAAATGAAAAGGATTACCAATATGAAATCTCAATCCTAGATAATCCTACACCCGAAGTCTCAAGCAATTCAAGTTCATATTTTTCGATGGCTGTAAATGAAGGTGATAGAAGTAATGCAGCTCTCATAGTCCCACAGATAATCTTGCTGCCGCAGGTAATAATGCAATAGGAGCACAAGGTAATAATCCTCAACTTACTATTAAGGAATTGACTGCTCCCACTTTTTCTGACCATCCTCTGGTTTTGTTCAATTATTACCTATTTTTTGGGGATTACCTGAAGATGATCCTCACAAACATCTTAAAGCTTTTTCATGTTATTTACTCTTCTCTAGGATAAGGAGGAACTGTAGACGAGGTAACAAAATTGCATGCTTTTCCATTTAGTCTGCAGGACAATGCTAGAGATTGGTTATATGAATAACCTCCTACGTCTATTAGGGATTGGTTCAGATTTAAGAAATTATGTGCTATTTTACCTAATAATCAAATTCAGGATGGAGAACTGATGCAACTTTTTTATGAATTATTGAATGATGTTGACCAAACCATGATAGATGCTGCTATGGAGGATCACTCGTTAAAAAACCTCCGCAAGAAGCCAGAGAACTGATCACAAATCTCACATCCAATGTTGAGGAATCTTCGAAACCAATTCCATAGACAATTGATTGGATAAGATTACTGATTTGTTTGAGAAATGGTTAACCATGAACACTAGCACACAAGCAATTGTTAAATCGTGCAATATTTGTTGTAGTTATGAGCATCTTACTTATTTTTGTCCTCATAATGTAGATGAACCTAGTGTTAATGCTGTAGGGAATTTCTCTAACCAGCAAAGGAGGTACAATCCCTATCCATATACCTACAATGAAGGTTGGTCAGATCATCCAAATTTTAGATGGGATCAAGGAGCACCAAATCCAGTACAACCACTAAGAAATCCTCCGGGTTTCTACCAAGTCCAACCAACAGTTTTTCAAAATATGCCTAATCCATCCCAACCTATAAGACCTAGTTTCTCTTTGGAGGATATGATGAAACAGCTTACTGAAAATACCATGACCTTTCAAAAGCATACTCAAGCTAGCATTCAAAGCCTTGAAAGACAAATGGGATAGTAGCATTAGATGTGAACCAACTAAAATCTCATGCATCTAACAACTTGCCTTCACAACCCATTAATCCTCTTGAGAATGCTAGTGCCATAATTCTATGGAGTGGTAAGGAATTAGAAGATCCTCCGATCAAGAAGAAAGCAATTGAACAATAAGAGCTAATTGTATAGGAGCCACCACCTCAAGCACCTTCTCCAAAAGCAGCCAAAAAAGAAGGAAGAAATTTCGCCAATTAAGGTACGTCCCCCTTTTTGCTCACTTCTTGCAGGAAATAAAAAAGAAGATATGGAGATGGATATTTTGGAAACATTCCGCAAGGTGGAAATCAACATCCAACTTTTAGATGGAATTAAGCAAATTCCAAAATATGCAAAGTATTTAAATTAGTTATGCACGAATAAGAAGAAATTTAATGGGGATAAAAAGGTAAGTGTGGGGGATAATGTTTCAACAGTTCTTCAAAAGAAACTTCCCTCGAAACAAAAAGATCTAGGTATGTTTACTATTCCATGCACAATGGGTAATGTATGCATTGAAAGTTGCATGCTTGATTTGGGAGCTTCAATAAATGTCATGCCAATGTCTGTCTACTATTCTCTTAATCTTGGTTGTTTAAAAGATACTAGAGTAGTCATTCAACGTGCTGATAGATCTTGTGCATATCCTGAAGGAGTCATTGAAGATGTTCTTGTCAAAGTTAACAATCCTATTTTTCCTGCAGATTTTTATGTCCTAAAGATGGATGAAGGTAATAAATTTTCTTCTAATCAATCTCCCACTCTTTTAGAAAGATCATTTTTGAAAACTACAAAAATAAAGATTGATGTGCATTATGGAACTCTATCAATGAAATTTGATGGTGAGAAAATTTGCTTTAATATATTTGAAGCCGTGAAATTCCAATCTGATGAATGCTATGTGTCTATAATAGATAATTTGGATCCTCTAGTTGAAGAAATGCATGAGTTATCTGATTTCGAATTAATGCATGTAATTCTTACACTTAGTATTGATGAAGAATTTTTGGATAACTGTCTATGAATGTTGATCATGACATAATTGACACTGTCACTAGACTATCTACAAATGCTATTTCTGAACTTAAGCTTGATTTGTCTCTCTCTGAAGATAAGATTAAACCTTCTATTGAGTGTCCACCTTCTCTTGAATTGAAGCCTTTGCCTGCACACCTTATACATTCTTATTTAGGAAAAGGAAATTCATTGCCAGTTATAATCGCTAATAATTTGACTAAAGACCAAGAAGGCAAATTAGTCAAAGTTCTTAGAAATAATGAAAATGCAATTGATTGGACATTGACTGATAAAATTAATTAGTCCATCTACATGTATGCATAGAATTTTGTTAGAAGATTAGGCTAAACCTTGCAGGGACTCACAGAAAAGGCTAAATCTACCTATGTTAGAGGTTGTCAAGAAAGAAGTTTTAAAGCTTCTTGATGCAGGAATCATTTATCCAATAACTGATTCTCAATAGGTAAGTCCTATCCATGTAGTTCCTAAGAAATCTAGAATAACTCTTATTGAGAATGAAGAATAAGACAAGGTACTTACTGGAGTGCAAAGTGGATGGCGGGTTTTCATTGATTATAGAAAATTACATGCATCCTGAAGGATCGCTTTCCCCCTTCCCTTCAGTGATCAAATGTTAGAACGTCTAGCAGGTAAATCTTATTATTGTTTTCTTGTTGGGTTTTCCAGATATTTCCATATTGCAATTACCCCAGAGGATCAAGCTAAAACCACATTTACATGTCCATTTGGAACTTTTGCATATAGAAGAATGCCTTTTGGATTATGCAATGCACCTGCTATTTTTCAAAGATGCATGATAACTAATAACATTGAGGTTTTCATGGATGATTTTGCTATTTATGGAGATAATTTTGATACATGTTTGGAAAATTTAGACCTTGTTCTTAAAAGATGCATAAAATCTAACCTCTTGTTAAATTTTAAGAACTGTCACTTTATGGTGGAGCAAGGTATTGTTTTAGGACATGTGGTTTCAGCAAAAAGGCTTGAAGTTGACAAAGCAAAAATGGATGTAATAAAATCCCTTCCTTTATCATCAAATTTGAAAGAGGTAAGAGGTTTTTTTAGGTCATACTGGTTTTTATGAAAGATTTATAAATGATTTTTCAAAAATAGCTCAGCCCTTGTGCTCTCTTCTTCAAAAAGATGTCCCATTTGAATTCAATGATGCTTGTAAGAATGCTTTTCATATCCTAAGAGAAAGTTTAATTTCTACACATGTTATTCAACCTCCTAACTAGAATTTTCCTTTTGAGCTAATGTGTGATGCTAGTGATAAGGCAATTGGAGCTATTTTAGGACAAAGGAAGGATAAGGTGTCATATGTGATCTACTATGCATCAAGAACATTGGACGCTGCTCAATTCAATTATACCACTAAAAAGAAGGAGCTATTTGCTATTGTGTTTGCATTAGAAAAGTTCATATCTTATTTATTAGGCACTAAAGTAATAATTTTTTCTGATCATGCAGCTCTTAGGTACCTGCTTAAATAGAAGGAATCTAAACCCAGCCTCTTGCATTGGATATTGTTGCTTCAAGAGTTTGACATTGAAATCGGAGATAAGAAGGAAGCGGAAAATTTTGTTCCTGATCATCTTAGTAGGCTAACTTATAATGGGGAAGTATTTCCAATTTCTGAATTTTTTCGTGAAGAGCATTTATATAAATTACGTGGTTTTCTTCCTTGGTATGCTAATATGGTAAATTATATTGTTACTGGGAACTACCATAAAAATTTTCTAGAGCTCAAAAGGATAAAATTAAGAATGATTCCAAATACTATTTATGGGATAACCCCTACTTGTTCAAAATTTGCTCTAATAGTGTGATCCGTCTTTGTGTGCCTGATAATGAGATTACATCTATTTTAGCATTTTGTCACACATATCAAGTAGGAGGTCATTTTGGTCCCAAATTTACTGCAATCAAGGTTTTGGAATGTGGGTTTTATTGGTGTAATTTAAATAAAGATGCATATTTGTATGTAAAAGCATGTAATGAATGCCAAAGAGTAGGAACCATATCTAGGAATCTAATGTTCTTACATGTGAAATTTTTTATTTATGGGGAATTGACTTCATGGGACCATTTCCATCTTCTTTTGGTAATCTTTACATCTTACTTGCATTTGATTATGTATCTAAATGGATTGAAGCTAAGGCTACAAGGACTAATGATGCTAAAGTTGTGGTTGATTTCATTAAGGATAATATTTTGAATAGGTTTCGCATTCCTAGGGCAATAATAAGTGATAGAGGAACTCATTTTTGCAATAGGATTGTTGAAACTTTGTTTATAAGATATCATGTCCAACATAGAGTTTCCACTGCATATCATCCACAAACTCATGGTCAGGCTGAATGAAGTTTCTAATAGAAAAATTAAGTCTATTTTGGAAAAAGTTGTCAACCCAAATATGAAAGATTGGAGCTCACGTTTGGGTGATGCTCTTTGGGCTTATAGGACTGAGTTCAAAACACCAATTGGCATGTCTCCTTATAGGTTGGTTTATGGTAATTCTTGTCATCTTCCTGTGGAAATTGAACATAAAGCATATTGTGCTATAAGGCAATGCAATTTTGATTTACCTAATGCTATTCAACATAGGAAGTTACAAATCCAAGAACTTGAAGAGATAAGGAATGATGCTTATCCTAATGCTTCCATCTTTAAAGATAAACAGAAAAATTAACATGCTAAGTTCTTGTCACATAAAGAGTTCTTTGTTGGTCAAAAGGTGTTGCTTTATATATCTAGACTTAAACCATTAGTCCATTCCTTGTGACTAATGGTTTACCTCATGGTGCAGTTGAAGTTCGTAGTTTTGAAATCAGAAAGGTACTCAAGGTCAACGACCATCGCCTTAAACAATTCTATGAAGGTTTTGAACCCCATGTCACTGATGTGATGAACCTTGAAATTCCATATTAAGAAGCACCATAAGTAGAAAAAGAATGTCGAGCAAAATGATGTTAAATAAAGGCGCTTTTGGGAGGCAACCCAAGAAGAGTTTTTTTTTTATTTTATTTTAGCTTTAAATAGTTAATTTTAGGGGGAATTACTCATTTAGTACCCAAAGTTTTTGGAATTTGCAGATTTTCAAGTTTTGTTTTTTTTTCGATCAATTTAGTACCTTAAGATTTTATGGACGACCAATTTAGTACTTTTCGTCAGCTTCTAACGGAAGAGAGTTAAAATTGAGGTTATTTTTGTCTTTTCCTTTTACACCAATGGTAATAAATAAGGTGAATTACCCATTTAGTACCTAAAGTTTTTTTAATTTGCAAATTCTAGAACCCCTTTTTTTTACCAATTTAATAACAAAACATTTTATGCACTACCAATTTCATAAATCCCGTCAATTAATAAAGAAAAAGAGTTAAATTAGGGGCTATATTGGTCTTTTTCCTTAAATGATTCCAGGTTTCTCACTCATTTCAATATCTGTCAGTTTCGTTCCCTCCAGTTCCATCTCGGCTCTCTCTCTCTCTCTCTCTCTCTCTCTGGCATTTCATCAAAAACTTGATTTTCAATTTTGTTTAACAGTTAAATCTATGGCCACAGAGGCATCTTTAACACTTGAGCTTTTTTGAGATATCATGTAAAAACAAAATCAATTCCTAAATTTTCTGTGAAAATACTAAAGAAATCATACACTAGCTCCTCTTCTTAGTGCAAAGATACCATTCTTGCAACTTTGCCAAAATTGATCAGTTAGATTAATTTGGATCTGAGATAGTGGCACTGCCAAAACCCTTAATAGCTATCGAGGAACAAAATGTTTTCTGTCAACCTAATTGTGTTTGACCTGCCGCTGCTCAGGTTTACCGAAATAAGAATCCCCGTTTCCCAACGTGTTTATAAGGAATCAATATTGAACAAACAAAGACAGTTTCAAGAGTAAAAAGATAATATTGATTCCTTATAAACACGTTGGGAAAAAAAAAAGAAACCGAAGAAAGTTTTCATCTTGGACATTGTAATGGGTGAAAAACCGAAAGTCATTTAAGGAAAAGACAAAATTAACTAAAAATTTAACTATCTTCCATTAGGAATTTACAGGAGGTACAAAATTGGTAGCACGTAAAATGTTTAGGTATTGAATTGGTCTGAAAAAAAAAACATAGTTCGAGAATATGCATATTCGAAAAACGTTAGGCACTAAATGGGTAATTCACCCTATTTATTACTGTTGGTGTAACCGTTAGGAGCTAAATTGGTCATACATAAAATCTTAAGGTATTAAATTGACAAAAAAAAAATGTTTGAAAATCTACGAATTTCAAAAACTTTAGGTATTAAATGGGTAATTCACAATTAATTTTATTCTATTTTACTTTATTAATCTTTTAGGTTGTGTTTTGAACATAACTTATTTCATATTTTATAGAACATTGACCAAACGGCACCAAACCACTTGGTTTCACACCACAGCATTTGCAGGACGCACCATTCAGCACCCAGGCTAGCATTAGACGCACCCATCCGGCACTGGACATTGCATCGGATGCAACGCCGGACCCTCTCTGCCTAGATCATGCAAATTCTCCAAACCCATCTGGAGCAGGATCATTCCCAGTAGGCGCTAGACAGCCCTATTTGTTGACAAATTTTTTGTTTGCACCAGACAGCCCTCCTTGTTGACAAATTTTTTGTTTAACTCCTTTATTTTAAAACCCGCCTCTTCCTTCCTTTCAACATACCGAAATTTTGCTCTTCTTCCTTTCCTTTTTCCCATTCACTCTACCTGACATTTGTCTTCTTTCTCTCCATTTTTCCTTCACACATCTTTTTCTCTCTGAACCTCAAATTCAAGGTTCCACAAGTGGTAAAATCATGTGGTAAGTTCGTTCGTAGTCATTCTTTTTGGTGCATTTTACTTCTTATTTTGTCTATTGTGGTTGATTGAAGGAGAAAGGGTTTGAATTCGTTGGAGTTGTTTATTTTGTGTATTAGTTTTGTTCTTTATGTTTTAGGGAGTTCTTTTCTTGTGTTCTATTTTTTTAGTTCTTGCTACATTTCGTACACACCCCAAGTGTTTGATAAAATGCCTATAAGGGAGAAGAGAGTAAGAAGCCATGAGAGAAATGAGGAATCTCCTCCTCCATTGCCTTTTGATCATATCCGGTTCACCTCTTTCCTTAAATGAACAATGGTTGGACAAAAGAACAAATCACTCTTGGATTTTTGAGCAAAGTATTGATCCTGCTTTAGATGAAGAACTTCAAATCACTACCCATTTTACCACCCTTGGATGGTGTTCTATTCATCACCCCCTACACTTTACTATCCAACTTTAGTGAAAGAATTTTATGCTAATATGCTTAATAAATCCACTAAGGACTTAACCACAATAGACACACATGTTAGGGGAATGCATATTCATTTAAATGGTGATAATCTTGCTCAAATCCTTAATATTCCTAATCTTGGTCATTTTCCTACCCACAAAAATAATGCTTTTGATTCGGATGTTGATTTTTCCTTCACTAATGCATTATATAATCTTAGTTTGACTCACTAGATAGTGGGTCAAAATAGAAGACGTGAAATTTACTTGTTAAGTAATTGGATGGTACGAAAAGGGTTTTGGTTTACTTGTTCAATCATCACATTTTTCTGAAAGCTTCCTCTCTCAATGAATTGCGCTTTATTGATGTTTATTTACTTTATCGCAAGCTTCATGGATTAGATTCTATTGCGGGCATCTCGTTACCTGCCATTATTATCTATAACATAAGTGAAGTAGTTCAACAACAACCAAAAGTTCATAAGGCATTTTGTTATCCACGTTTTCTCACTTCTATTCTTCTAGCTTGCCATTGCGGACAACATCTATTAAGTGTGGGGGTGTTGTCTTTTCTTTTTTTCTTTGTTGTTATATTGTGTTTAGTATGTTTTTTGTTTTATGTGGCCAATGATATGATTGTGAATTTTTGAACCTAGACATAAGCATGTGGAATTTTTTTTTATTTAAAATCAATTGAACATTTCTTTCTTTCTTCAAATCCTAGAAGTTTTAAACTCAAATTCACACAAATTTACTAAATTAAAGCATGAAAACTTGATTTTGAATCTTTCTTAACCTCTTAAAAAGCATTTTCTTATAAAAATCTTCATGATACTTTTTACACTAAAGAAAAAGGCTGTTCAAAAGAGTTATTTTAATCTTGAATTTCACTTTTAGCCTTATTTTGGAAATTATCATCCTAGAACTTGTCCTTAAACATGCTTGAGGCGAAATACATAGAAATATGGTTAACTTGGGGATGGCATAAGGCCTTCTTTGACTTGTTTGAACCTTTCTTTAAGCTTACCTTTTTACATTATATCCCTTGATCTTATTTGAGCCTAAATATGAATAGTTTTCTAAATATTCTATTTCTTTGATACTAAACCTCATTATTCACTTTTCTACCTATGTTGGAATGAATTTTGAAAGAATTATGGCCAAATTCTGTTAAATATCATTGATGTTTAATGAAGGGTGAATAATGAAGTTGAATTAAGGATGCAAGGAGAAAGTTAAAAGGGAAGAAAAGGGAGATGTTGTTATTAAAAATAAAAAAAGTGAGGTTCTATAAAAATTATAATAAGAGAGAAGAAGAAGAAGAAAAGGGAAGATGCTCTTAAATAAAAAGAGAGCACTATAGGTGTTAATGAAAAGAATTAGAATGATGATTTATGGTTTAAAATATTTTTATATGAGTTATGGCTTTACTTTAAGATATTTATATTCTCTCATATGATAAATTTTGTTGTCTTTACCCTTCGTTTGAAGCCAATTATAAAAGCCTAACATTACAACCCAAAAAGTCCTATTTGAACCAAGTAGACCTATTTCTATCATTAGTTTAGAGTGTGTGCATTGACAAGCTTATGATAGTGATTTATTCTAAGGTTAATTGTGTTATTCTTTGATTTAGATAATTTGATTGTTATGATCTTATCTTTAGTACATTTTTATATGCTAAACTTGAATATTTAAAATTTTCAGGTTATGTTTAATAATGAATTGAGTATTTTATGGTTAAATCATTTGAAATTGTCACACACTTGATGCAAATGTTTTATGAGATTTGAGGTTTGAATTAAAAAGGGATTACGATTTTTTATGTCATTGGTTTCATAACTTGTGTTTTGGTTTGGAGATTTCATTACGAGGCTTGTGTTAGTTTTTTTTTTTTTATTTTTTGTGGTTGGAACAAATTTCTTCAGGACAAGCAAAAGTCTAAGTGTGGGGGAATGATTTATGCATATTTAAGCTAAGTTTATGCCCTTTTATTGCCATTAACTTAAATAACTTAGCTTAATTATGCTAATTTATGATGAATTTTACTTCTCAATACTTGATTTCAATTGTAGGTACATATTGAAAGAATTGTTAGCGAAAAATTGAAGTTTGGTGCAGAAATCAGGAATGACACCGATGAACATGAAACAACAAACTAAAAGAAGCCAACCGGCACAGGATTGACCACCGAACACAGCGCCGAATAGCTACTGGAAAAGGACAAGTTTTGGTAGTTCTTGAAGACCATCCTGGGCCAGACACTTCCTAGCCGACGCCGAACAGTTATGAAATAATTTAATTTATTTTATTTAGTTATTTGTTTCAGGCACTTCTTTTTGTAATAGTATTTTAGTTAAGTAATTACTTTATTTCTAGAATTCGTTTAGGTAATTACTTCTTGTAAAGGAGTCTTAAACTTAGAAAAATATAACTCTTCTCCTAAGCTTTAGACACACAATTCAAGATTGATTACCAGAAGAGTCCCAAAGACAAGAAGATTATTTTCCTTAGGGCAAATTTCTTTTATCTATTCTTTCGTTTTTAATCATGTCTTGTGAGTAGTTTTCTTTTGGTATCAAGAACATGAAGTAAGTTATTTTGATATGAGATTCGTTTGTTTTTTTTACTAAAGATTTGATCTTTATTCTTGAGTATTTATGCAATTATCGTTTTTCATCTTATTAATTATGTGAATTGATTTAGCTTGATCACATAGATTAATTTGCATGATTATATTGCTAGAGTTTAAATATTATCGTTAAGATTACTAAATCCATTAAGTGGCAACTATTGCTAAATTAGGTTTTGGCTACCAACCTGATTAACAATAGAGAATTGCATGAATCAAACAACATGAGATTAAAGCTACTTTTCTTTATATAATATGATGTTGATGATGCCTTGACGTTTAATGCAATTTAATTGATTAAATCTATTGATCTCTAAAACTTAGTTTTATTTAATTAAATTAGGGATTTTATTTCTTGCTACAAGAAATTGGTCTAATTAAAATATAGGAATTTGAGCACTAGGCCTAATTCTAAAATTAACTACTCAATTGTCTTGTTTAATATATGATTGAACACATAGCAATTGACTTATAGATTGTTTCTTGTTAACAGCTTTCTTGCCTATATTCTTACTTTTTAAATTAGTTTTTAATTCTTTTTACAAAACTTTTCCAAAAATCCCCCTTTTTGTTATTTGTTGATTGGTGATAATTAAATTGAAATTCAATTCTTTGTGGGTTGGACCGTACTTGCCTTAAATGCATAGTTTGATGATTAGGTTTAATTTGAGTGTGTTGCGAAAAGCATGTTTAGCCACTTTGGACACTCCGAAGCTGCTACTAACTCTACTTCCATAGTAGAATTAACATTGCAAGATTGCTTGATACTCCTCCATGAAATTGCAACTCCAAACAAGGTGAAGACATATCCAAAAGTGGATTTTTTTTCATCATTATCAACTTGGAAATCTAAGTCCGTATAGCCAATTGGAATTAAGTCATCAGCATGGTAAATTAGCATATAATCTCATGTACTTTTTAGGTACTTGAAGATATGTTTTACTGTCTGCCAATGCACCTCCTCTGGGTTTGACTAATATGTACTAACCATGCCTACGGCAAACAGATATCTGGCCTAGTACAAAGCATGAGATACATTAGTCAACCAACTACCGAATCATATGGTATTCTACTCATCCTATCTTTCTCTTCTTGTGTCATAGGACACTGAGAAGAAGAGAAATGTAACCCATGTCTAAAAGGATGTAAACTTCCTTTACATAGGTCCGTCTTGTACTTGATTAACATTTTGTCAATGTATGAAGTTCAGGATAAGCCTAATGTTCTTTGCTTCCTATCTCTTAGGAGCTTTCTGCTAAGAACATAACTGGCTTCTCCCATGTCTTCGTACTAAATTGACTAGATAGCCAAACCTTTTCCATGACCTTGATGCTTGCTTAAATCCATAAATAGACATCCGAAGCTTGCGAACCATCTTCTCTTGGCCTCTACAACGAAACCATCTGGTTGTATTATATATATACATTCACTAAGATAGCCATTCAAGAAAGCTGTCTTGACTTCCATTTGTCATATCTCGTAGTCATAATGACAAGAGATAGCTAAAAGGATACGGATTGATTTAAGTATGGCTACTGGTGAAAAAGTTTCCTCATAATCGATTTCCTCTTTCTAAGAATAACCCTTAGCAACCAACCTTGTTTTGAAGGTCCCTACCTTCCTATCTTATCCTTTTTTTCTCTTGAATGCAAACTTACACCCAACGGGTTTTACCTCTTCAAGTGTTGGTACAAGATCCCAAACTTCATTTTAGTACATAAACTCAATTTCTCTTTTCATTGCTTGATGCCAATGATCTGCGTCAACATCAGTAATAGCTTCTATGTAACTAATGGGATCCAACTGCTGATGATCTAAAATAAGCTCGAAAGCCTCTCCAGTCCATCCTTCTGGATATCTGGATATCCTCCAACTACGACGAGGCTTAATTGATGCTTGAGACCGTGGCTGCTTCACATCCCTTATTATCGTTGGTTCCACTGAAGAGCCAAGGATTGAATCCTTCTTTCCTAATTCCACGTTATTGGAACTGTTGGTGCTTGTTCTTTACTCATCCTCCAAGTATCTAGCATTAGTGCTAATAAACATTGTGGGTGATAAAAATAAGCTCCTCTTGTTCCTTTTGGATACCCAATAAAGTAGCATAATTCTGAACTTCATTCTAACTTACTTCTTGTAGACAATACATATGTTGGATAGCCCCATATCTTAACGTGTCATAGATTTTGCTTTAATACAGTCCACATCTCATAGAGAGTCTTAGGTACTGACTTGGAAGGCACCAAGTTCAAAATATATGCTGTTGTTTCTAAGGCATATCTCCAAAAAGAAATAGGAAAAGACGTATGAGATTTGATGGTTCTGATCATGTCTAATAAAGTCATATTTCTCCTTTCAGCTACACTATTTTTCTGGGGTGTCCCTGGTGTAGTTAATTGAGAAACAATACAATGATGGACTAAGTAATCCTTGAATTCACTGAGAAGATACTCTCAACCAGGATCTGACCTCAATGCCTTGATTAGCTTAAATGTTTGACACTCTGCTTCAGTCTTAATTGAATTTATCAAAAAAGTCATACTTGGGCCTCATCAAGTAAACATAGCCATAACGAGAGTAATAATCAGTAAAAGTGATGAAGTACTCATATCCACCTCTAGTTGATGTACTCATTAGACCACAAACATCACTATGGACAAGACTCAATACTTCATTGCTGATGAGATCCTAGGAACCACTCAAATGAAGATCAAGAGATTCGAGGAAAAATCCTTTTAAGTGAGGGAGCATGATGAAAATCCTAGGAGCAACTAACATTGATTGAAGATAATGGGATGCCATCCAAGGAAGCTCATTGAACATGCAACAATCATGGAAGAATAAGGGTATTCAAATTTCAACAATTCAAGTTCAAGAGGGATTGAATACATTTGACAAATACAATTAACTTGAACTTGAAGTCACCCATGAAAACCCTAAAGTTTAGAACAGGTTTATGGCATCAAGAAGAGGTTGAATGACTCCTTTTTGGAATTATTAGGGGCTGCCAAGATAGTTGGACAAATGAACACAAAAGATGCCAAGAAAAGTGGTGGAGAAAGATGCTAAAACCATGTTGTCCAGTACCTAGGATGAACCATCTGGAGCCATCCAAACAGAAACCAACCCAGCTGCCAGAATAGAGGAGGTCAGGCTCTCCTCTAGCTCCTATGTCCTACTCTTTCCCATCATTTCAACGCCTAATCAGATGCAGTCATTGCCTGTTGCCTGCTGCAGTAACTATAGCAAGGTTTTCTTGCTTTGTCTCTTCCATGTACTTGTTTTGTATTTTCCTTATAGTTTAGGGACTTTTATTATAATTTATTTCCAGCTTTCTCTGGTTAGGTTTTTTCTTATTAAAGCCTTCACTCTTGTATTCTCAAAAAAAAAAAAAAATCAATTTATTATGAAATCAAATTGAGAGAGAGAAACCAATGTTTCTTCCTTGCTCTTGGAGCAAAATCAACACTTTGTCTTGAATTGTGAGATTCTTTCAAAAATTCTTCTAGGATTCTTGTCGAATTACACTTGGGCTTTCAGTTACTTAGATTAGGTCTTGAATAGTCTTCCAAATCAAGAGGATGGTTGATGGGAATCTATCTCATTGGTCATTCTAACTAATCCAAACAAAACCTAGGTGAAATCCTGTCTTCAGTGCGATTTCGACCTACGCATGTTTGCATATCAAGATGCACATTGCCACAATATAAGATCAGTTAGTGCTTATATAACTAATTATTGGTGTTTTTGTTTATCTTGAAAAAGGGTCTTGGAAGGATCACATCATAAATTGGTATCAGAGCTTTGGGTTCTTCATCTAGGTTTGACTATCTTTATTTGTTTTCTTGTTTGTTTGTGCCTTTATCTTATTTTTATTCATTGAAATAGTATGATCATATGTTTGTTTGTGTTTGTTCGATTTACATCTATCCTACTATTTTCTTATGATCAATTGTTTGTGGGAATCAAGGCTAAGGCCAAAAGCAAGGGCTAATTCTATTTGTTAAGTGTTGTTCCCTCTTCATCTATCTCTGCAAACATTGAAAAGAAAAGAAAAGCAGAACGTTGGAAATTTCTGTGATAAGAAAAAAGGGGACAAAAATTTGAGTAGGGAATTCTTGTGCTTATTGTCAAATATTTGATAGGGAAACGTTATTGAGTACATTTGATTGTTGTTGTGGAATTTTGAAATCAAAGAGGCTTGAAATCATATTGACATTGCAAGAAAAACTTGATTACGATTTCTTGAAATCTAAGTGTTCTATAAAATGTCTCAATGAAAATTTCTTCGACTGCTACTTGTTAATATTCACTTGATTTGAATTGAATGACCTTTCTTAAAACTTTTTAACTCGTAATTGTGGATTCTTATTGATCATTTTCTTGTATTTGCATGATTACTTGGCACATTGAACAAAGTGAATTGCATTGGTATTAGTGAATACTACAAGAACCCAGTGAAGGGTTGAGAGGTAAAAGGTAAGAGTGTTAGGCTTAATTGAGTGTGTAAAAGCCTTAATTGAGTGATATACAGGAGTGCAGGAGAAGAACATATATATATATATATATATTGCTATTTGTGTGTTTGAGATTTCTCATTATGGGTACACCATCGATATGGAGGTAACTACTTCTTCCCGAGCTTCCAATGTTGAAGTGGAATTCTCAAGCAACATGACAAACTTATTCCTTACAAGATGCTTCATCTCTGAGAAGCTAAGTAGCTTGATGATTGATCGTGGGAGTGAAGTCAACTATGTAAACCAATATGTGGTAGACAGATTGGAGCTCCAGTGTGATATCCATCCGAATCCCTACAAGACACAAAAGTTGAATAGGGGTGAACAATTTATAGTTGAGAATCAAGTTAGAATACCCTTTTCCATTAGGAATTATGAAGATAATGTAATTTGTGATGTTGTGTATTTGGAAGCAACTTATTTATTGCTATAGAAGCCTTGGCAAAGGGAACAAGAAGCTACATATGATGGACTCCATAACAAGTATTCCTTCAAGAAGGATGGGAAAAGAGTAAGCTTGAAGCCTTTGAGCCTCAAGGTGATGGAAACCTAGCTCCTTCATTACCACAAGGACCAATCACAAGATCAAAGGCATCAAAGATGATTAAGGCATTCATCACATTCATGCAAAGAAAGGAAGAATTGCTTGATTTGGAGACCATCTTTGATAAGCCTAAGTTTGAAGAAAATCAAGTTGAATTGAAACTATGGAATATATCAACTATGAAGGGGATTGAAAGCTTCAATTCATTCCAAAAAATCATCCAAGATGTTAAGGAATCAAACCTACATGAAAGAATGATAAAAGGAAGCCAAAAGATGGAAGAAATCATGATGGGAGAGGTCAATCAGGCTTTAACCACAATACAGCTAGCGCTGGACGATTTTTGTGCCAGAAGGTCACCAATTTCAAAAACCACCCGGCACTGTGTCCTGTCATTAGCCTTCTCCAGACAAAAGGAAATTGGAGCCATCCAGCGGTGGACAAGAGTTGAATATCACCGGACACTGCTGTTCCACCCATGATCAAATTTTGTTTTGTTCGATTTTTACTTGTCTTTACAAATAATTTGAGGGTGTTTTAAGTCTTAAACATCCTAAAACAATGTAATTACTGTTGGAATGTTTCCCTACTATAAATACTTCTTATTTTGTATTTAAACTTAACTGATCTATTTTGAATCAAATTACATCTTCTCTTTGGGAGAATTTTTTGATCAACTTGATCAAACTTGTGAGATCTTAGGAAAGTCTTTTAGGGTTCTTTATTGATTACAGTTTGGCTATCAATTACTTTGGTTCAGGTATTACCCAAACCTTAATTGAATCCTTTGAATGAAGTGTGCAATTTGTTCTTGATTGCATCTATCATGAATTCAATCTCAAAAAACACATCATCTTTTGGTTTCAAAGCTATTGTTTCTTCAATTAATGTTTGAACTATATTTAATTGCTTTCAATTGTGTGCTTGGATCATGTTTGTTTCTTTGAAATCTCATGATCTAGTGTTTGTTTTCTGATTTTGTTCTTCTACATCTATCCTACTTTCTAATTGTGATCTTTGTTTGTGTGGATCTAACCTAAGGCCAAAAACAAGGGTTGATTCAATTTGTTTGGTGTTTGTGTTTAATCTATATTCCAAGCAAAAGAAAAATACAAAAAATGAAAGAGTGTTACAACAACAAAGTTGAAAACAAAAACAGAGACAAAAAGAAGAAAAACCAGGGTGAAAAGAATTGCAAGAGAAATCTGAGAAAAGGTGAATTGAAATTGTCAATTTGCATTGAGAATTGTTTGATTTGAGTACTTAAAAGTGCGAAGAAGATTTGTTATTGACTTGGAAATTGAGTTGGCATTGATTGATGCAAAATTTGAATTGGATCTGAGAAATAGCCATTGTAGAGATTTTTTATAACAATTTTCTTTGACCTCCAGCTGTTCGACAAAAATACCTATCATCTATTTCTTTGGATTTTAAGTATTCTATCACTTAAATTGTATGATTGACATATTTTCTAAACTCTTTGGTTCTTGGAAGTGAATTCTTTGTTGACTATTTGATTGAGTTGTGTTGATTGCTTGGTATCTTGCCTTTGGTGATTGACATTGTTCTTTTGAATCAACTAAGAACTTCAAAAAGAGTTTGAGTGGGAAAAGGCTGCGAGAAGTGAGATTCTTAGAGTGAAGTAAAAGCCATCTAAAGAGTGAAACACGTGATAGTGGGAAATCATGAACAAGGAAGCTTCACCTTCTTCACAAGCTTCAACTATGAGTGAAGATCATGGAGGGATTGCTTTTCTAGTGGAGGAAATGAGGAAGTTGTCACACAATATGGATGATATGAGAAGGGATCTCAGTTCAAGGATGGAGCAAGTGGAAGAAAGAGTGAATTCTAATGATGCAACTCACCCTTGTCATTTGAGAAATCAAGTACCACGAAGAGGAAGAGGAAGAGGAAGAGGACATCATCCAAGAGTTCCCCCAAGAAGGTGACATATGCAAGATGCATACTAAGAGGATGATAGCTATGAAGGTGAATATGAAGAAGAGAGGCCAAGAAGACAAAGGAGGGACAAAGATGTTGGTAAGAATCTTGGAAGCATCAAGTTAACGGTGCCACCTTTCTATGGAGGAGATGATCCAAATCCAATCAAATTTTCTGAAGAAAAGAAGCTTAAATTGGCCATTGTTGGGTTTATGGATTATGCCATTGTATGGTGGGATCATTTGGTAATTGCAAGGAGAAGGCAAGATACTATACCCATAGAGACATGGGAAGACGTGAAGGTGCAGCTAAGAAAGAGACTTGTGACTAAACATAACAAAAGAGACCTTCATCACAAACTCTGACACAACGGTCTAAGAGTGTTGATGGTTATTCCAAGGAGATGGAAATGGCAATGATTATAAGCAATCTTGTGGGAGAAGAACTCAAGACAACTATGGCAAGGTTTCTACATGGATTATATAAGGAGATCGGAGATATGCTTGAATTGCAACACTATGACGACTCGGAGGAAATGGTTTTAAAAGCTATCAAGATTGAAAGATAAGTTAAGAATAGGAGATCACACTATGGAAAGACCTTCTAATCTTCTAGTCATGGAAACCCAACTACCAAGACTACTAGTTCATGGCCTAAAAGGGACCAAGGAGTGGGCAAGCCTTCTACAGAGGAAGAACCCTCCGAACCTAAGGTGAATGACAATAAGGGAACATTTGGAGGCAAAGGTGAAGCTCACAATCCGTAATAGAGCTAGAGATGTTAAATGCTTTAAATGTCGTGGTTTTAGACATTATGCAATTGATTGTCCAAACAAGAGAGTCGTTATTATGTTGAGTTTTGTAGTGAGAAGGAGGATGAGGATTGGAGTGGAATTCGTGGAGATGCAATTGATAGTGATGAGAATGATCCTATTGAAAGGCAATTGCACATGATGATTAGATGGATTTTAAGTACTCAAACAAAAGAGGAGGATGTTCAAAGGGAAAATTTATTTCACTCTAGATGTTTGATTAATGGAAAACTATGTAACATGATTGTTGACAGTGGAAGTTGTGTGAATGTTGCTAGTTGGTATATGGTGGATAGGATGAAGTTATCATGCATTGATCACCCTAAACCCTATAGATCTCAATGGTTAAATGATAGTGGAGAAGTGCTTTTGTTACATGGTAGGCCTTGGCAATATGATAGAAAAGTGGCATATGATGGCAACAAGAACAAATACATACTTGAGTTTGGGGATAAGAGGATTCATTTAAATTCATTGAAACCACATGAGGCTTATGTGGATCAAAAGACACTTCTTGAGAAGATGAGAGAATTCTATGAGGAAAAAGAAATGAGAGACAAAAAGAGAAAACAAAATGATAGTGGACTAAAATTGAAAGAGAAGGAGAAAAGAAGAAAAGAAAAGAAAAAGCTGAAACAAGCTAGGAGAAAGCAAGAGTGAAAAGAAAGTGAACTTTTATGCAAAAGAAAGAGACATAAAAGAAGCTTTTGTGAGTATGAGGCCTATGACATTACTTATGTATAAACATTCTTTGATTTCTTCTTCTAATGTGTCTAACAATTCTTGTCCAAGTGCCATTAACTCAATTTTGAAGGAATTTTAGGATATTTTTCTAGAAGAGTTACCAAAGGAGTTGCCACCCATCCGTGGAATACAGCATCAAATTGATTTGCTTCTGGGAGCACCTCTTCCAAACAAGGCGGCCTATAAGGTAAGCCCGGAAGAATTTAAAAAGCTTCAACGACAAGTGGAGGAACTCCTTGAAAGAGGCTATGTGATGGAAAGCTTGAGCCATTATGCAGTCCCGGTACTTCTTGTGCCAAAGAAAGACGAAACATGGAGAATGTGTGTTGATTTATTGCAATCAACAAGATTACAATAAAATATCGCTTCCAAATTCCTCGTTTGGAAAATAGGCCTGATGAATTAAGCGGAAGTGTTTTTTTTACTAAGATTGATTTGAAAAGTGGTTACCACCAAATAAGAATCGAAGAAGGTGATAAGTGAAAAACTGCTTTCAAAACAAGGCATGGACTTTATGAGTGGTTAGTCATGCCCTTTGGGCTCACAAATGCACCAAGCACTTTTATGAGATTAATGAATCACATTCTTAGGAATTGTATCGGCAAATTTGTTGTGGTGTATTTTGATGACATATTAATTTATAGTAAAAGAATAGAAGATCATGTGGATCATTTGACATGTGTTTTTGATATTCTTAGAAGTGAGAAACTATAAGCTAATTTGAAAAAGTGTTCTTTTTGCTTACCTAAAATAACTTTTCTTGGTTATATTTTTACTCCTAATGGGATTCATGTTGATGAGGAGAAAGTAAAAGCAATCAAGGAATGACCAACTCCTAAAATTGCAAGTGAGGTAAGAAGCTTTCATGGTTTAGCATCATTCTATCAAAGGTTTGTCTCCAACTTTAGCACTATTGCAGCTCCTCTTACATGCCTTTACCTATTCCTAGAGCTCCATGGGAAGATGTTTCAATGGATTTTGTGCTTGGATTGCCAAAAACTAGGAAAGGCAAAGATTCCATTCTTATGGTAGTTGATAGATTTTAAAAAATGGCACAGTTCATTACATGCTCAAAAATTGTTGATGCATCTCATGTTGCAAATCATTTTTTCAAAGAGGTGGTAAGACTTCATGGCATCCCAAAAACCATTGTGAGTGATAGATGTAATAAGTTTTTGAGTATCTTTTGGAGGGTGTTATGGGGAAAGTAGGGAACTAAATTGTTATTTTCTACTACTTGCCATCCTCAAACCGATGGGCAAACAGAGGCAGTCAATAGGACTCTAGGCACTTTATTGAGATCAATCATTCCAAGGAATTTCAAATCTTGGGAAGATTGTTTACCATTTGTTGAATTTGAATACAATAGATGTATTCATTTTTACACACATTTCTCTCCTTTTGAATTGGTTTATGGATTTAATCCTTTGACTTCTCTTGATCTAACTCCTTTACCTTTGAGTGACATTCATAGTCTAGATGGTGCAAAGAAGGGTGATTTGGTTAAGCAACTTCATGCAAAAAGCAAGGGAGAATATCCAATTGCAAAACCAAAGACATGCACAACAACATAACAAAGGAATTAATAAGGTGGAATTTGAAGTTGGAGATTGAGTGTGGATACATTTGAGGAAGGAACGTTTCCCATTTGCTCAGAAGTCTAATCTCGAACCAAGGGGTGATGGTCCGTTTCAAGTAATTGAGAAGATAAATGGCAATGCATACAAAGTGGACTTGCAACGTAAGTATAATGTTAGTCCTACTTTCAATGTGAGTGATTTATCTCTTTTAGATGTAGATGAAGCGGATTCGTGGACGAATCCTCTTAAGCAACAGGGGGATGAAGGAAACCTAGCTCCTTCATTGCCACAAAGACCAATCACAAGGTCAAAGGCATCAAAGATGAGGAGGCATTCATCACATTCATGCAAAGAAAGGAAGAATTGCTTGATTTGGAGACCATCTTTGATAAACCTAAGTTCGAAGAAAATCAATTTGAATTGAAATTATGGAATATATCAACTATGAAGGGGATCGAAAGCTTCAATTCAAGCCAAGAAATCATCCAAGATGTTAAGGAATCAAAGCTACATGAAAGGATGATAAAAGGAAGCCAAAAGATGGAAGAAATCATGATAGCAAAGGTCCATCCAGCGCCAACCACAATGCAGCCGACTCTAGACGATTTTCGTGCCAAAAGGAAACCAATTCCAAAAACCACCCTATGTTATGTCAGGTCATGAGCCTGGTACCGAACAGAAGGAAATTGGAGCCATCTGGCCTCGAACAATGCTGTTCCAGCCAAGATCAAATTTTGTTTTGTTTGGTTTTTACTTGTCTTTACTTATAATTTTTAGGGTGTTTTAAGTCTTTGACATCCTAAAACGATATAATTAGGGTTGGAATGTTTCCCCACTATAAATACTAATTATTTTGTATTCAAACTTAACTAATCTATTGCGAATCAAATTACATCTTCTCTTTGAGAGAATTTTCTGATCAAACTTGTGAGATCTTAGGAAACTCTATTGATGATCAAGAAGATGATGGGGGAATTTTATGCGAAGAAGGAATATTATACAAGTGAGCATGAGCAGGAAAATGAGAATAAGAGGGAAAAAGAAATTGAAAAGCAAAACAATGAAAAAGAATTTGAGAGTGAGCTTAAAAGAAAAAGCAAGCAAGAAAGGAAACATGAAAGTGAACAAAATGAGAGCTCACGTGAAAAGAAAAATGAGTGTGAAAGAATAGGAAAGAGTGAAGAAAATGCGACCTCAAATGTAGAAAATCTTATGAGGAAAAATGATAGAGAGAAGAGAAGAGGACAACAGAGTGAGGGAAGAGAGATTTTTATTTCTACTCTCAAATTTAACCATTCTTCTCCTATTGTTTCATTGTCTAAATTTCAAGAGCTTGAAGGGATATTCAAGAGGAAATTTGGACATGATCAAGTGAGGGTAAGTAGGATGCTACAATGGTACAATCTCATATCTACTCTTGGTGAACATTTGTTGAAACTTGACAATTGTTATCTAGGGCTAGAAATGATTGTGGTTGTGCTAACCATGTTTACAAGGAAGAAGCTATGATCGAATTTCTTAAACATAAAGATTTCTTGTTGCTAGAAAGCATGATTTATACTCCTTTTGAGTATTGTTACCACTTTCACGGATTTTATGTTTATAAAGGAATCATATGTGAACAAATGTGAGCTTGTAAATGCTTTTAGTGGTTGTGAGCAAGATGCTCTCCTTAGAACTTTGAAGCATGATGATTTCTTTACTAGTGGGACTAGGATGTGTATTTCTAAATGTATTTTGAATGATAAACCACATCTTGAGCTTGCTAGGAAATCAATTATGAAAGAGCATGCTTATGATTTTGTGCCAAATGGTGAAGTTGAGTATGTTAATTTTTATATGAGCATATTGAATCCTTGCTTGGAGAGAAATGTCATGTATATGCTTAATAATCTCATATGTGACTTGTCTACTATCGAAACTTTGGAAAGTTGCTTGAAGATGCATTTTTGTGGTTTGAACTCCGTGACCTTCTTTTTTGGACACACCCTAGAATTTTACATGAGTAGACTTGCAAAATGTGTCTGAGATGATAGATTGCTAAGCACAAAAACTATAGCTAATTCAAATGTATTTAGTGCTTGTGGTTGCTTCTTCTCCTTCTATACAAAAGAAAACAACAAAAATAGAGAGATCAAAGAAACAAAAACTAAGCAAAAGAGAAAATTAATGAAAAAAAAAAGTTGAGGGAATTCAAAAATACAATTGAAATTGTTACGATATTGCTCGATTTGGTTAACTAAGTATTGGAAGCCGACTATAGTTGAAAATTAAATTTTATGTGACATTGTTTGAAGCCTAATTTAGATCATCTGATTGGCAAGTGTTGAATTGGAATGGTAGATAAAATTCTTTTTGATTACAACACTTTTGATCGCAAGGTGTATTTTTAAATATCGCTCATCTAAACTCTTTGAATTCATAAAGTATTTGATCAAAACTTTATCGACTGACCTTATATTTGCCATTCTAAATTCTTTGTTTCCTACTTTGGATTGCCATGTCTATGTGATTATGTTTTGTGGACTCTTTTGCATTTATTGCTTGGGTGAATTGCAAGGTTGTCATTAAAAAGTGGATTTAAAACCCTTAGAAAGTCAAGATTGGAAAGAGGCTAAGTGAAGTGCATTTATTTGACGCCTAAGCACAAAAACTATAGCTAATTCAAATGTATTTAGTGC
>JAWZTD010047895.1:0-11319 GCA_035221335.1 Echites panduratus | reverse complement strand
AGTTGTTCTTCATGCTTGAACATCATTGTCTTCAAGCTTTCTTCACACTTGAAATGTTGATCCTTTGAAGCCTCATTCCTTATATGGGATCTCATCATCCCCTCCTTCTTTGGAAAAATTTGTCCTCAAATCTTCAAGTCTTGAAATATGAACTTTATCTTTATAAGCACCTTTCCATGTTGTTTCAATCAAAGATCATTTGTTTACGTCATAAGATAATAGAAACTTCTTTCCTATCAGAAAAGATGATTTTTACAGATCCATCTAGTTGTGCTTCGAAAACAGGATCCGTGGATTGGATGGGTTTTTGTGGAATGGATTTGTCTTATCTTTCATAATTTGTGATCCAAGATGATGGAAGTCATGTTTGATGTTGTTCCCTAGGAATCTGTTTTGGGATAAAGGTACAATGAGGTGATTTGGGATTATTGACTGTCAAGAATACGGTGAGTGTGACGGAAGAGCAAGAGCAAGAGAATGGTTTTGTACTCTATAGGCTAACAGGTGATGAAGTGTAACCATATTTAATGTTCTTTATTTTTGGACTTGTTATTTGGACCTAAACTTTGAAAGTACATTGAAGAGAGGGTCATCCATTCACATAGTGAAGTTAGGAAATAGAGTTAAAAAGATATTAGTAGAGTTTAATGTTGTTTTGATCAAAGACAGCATACTCATACTTCACAAATCTTGAATGAAGCAAAGCAATCCTTGAAACCATTGGCAACCCTCGTCTGACATGTAAAGTGAGAAAGAGTTTGATACCCCAAAATGAATATGTGTGGATCCTTCTTTTCTCCATTTTGCTGGAAATTCTGCAAGAATTTGCAAAGTTACTACTATTCCTCTTTGATTGCAGCAAGGCTGTGGGTAGAGAAGTAGGAGAATTGAACAAAGTCTTTTGTTTGTGGTTTAGGTGTATGACCTAAGACTTGTTTCATTTTGAATCCAAGAGAAGATGTGGATTTTTTATAGACAGAATAGGGGTTTACTATAGCAAAATTTAGATACTGGATACTTGGCCTCATCACTGGACACTTCGTCACTATATTTTCCCACAGAAAAAGAAATTCTAATTTGTTTTCCCACTTTCACTTCACCACTATTGATGGAAACCTGACTCCTTTTTTAGCATGAGGCCCAATCACAAGATCAAAGGCATCAAAGATGAGAAAGGAATTCATCTCATTCTTGCAAAGAAAGGAAGAACTACTTGATTCGGAAGCTATCTTTGAAAGGACTAAGTTTGATGACAATCAAGATGAATTGAAGATATGGAATACATCAACACTGAAGGAGAATGAAAGCATCAAATCAAGCCAAGAAACCATTCGAGTTGTTGAGGAATCAAAGTTACATGAAAGGATGATAAAAGGAAGCCAAAATGATGAGAAATTATGGAGGAAAGTGAGTCATTCGGCGCCTCCCATAGGTGATCCGGTGCTGGACCATTTCGTGTCCAAAATGGGGTGACTTTTTAGTACAAAACAGAAATATTCCAGAGATGTGTCTGGCTCTTAGCTTGGAGCCTGACAGTGCAAATGTAGGGAATCTAAAGCCTAACAAGAGTTGCTTGCTGGTGGACACCACACTTCCAACAACGATTTAATTTCACTTTATTGGTTTAAAGCTTGTCTTTAGAATTAGTTTAGGGGGTTATTTTATGTAATTAACACCCTAGATGTTCCCTACTATAAATACTTCCTATTTTGTATTCAAACTAACTAATCTATTTTGAATCAAATTACATCTTCTTTTTGAGAGAATTTTCTGATCAACTTGTCAGATCTTAGGAAACCCTTTTAGGGTTCTTAAGTGATTACAATTGGGCTATCAATTACTTTGGTTGAGGTATTGATGTGTCTTTACAAATCAAGAGAATGGTTGATGAAGATTTGCTTCATAGGTCATTCTAATTAACCAAACAAAAACCTTAATTGAATCCTGTGGATTAAGCGTGATATTTGATCTTGATTGCATTCTAACATCAATCCAATTTCAAAAATCACATCATCTTTTGGTATCAGAGCTATTTTTTCTTCAATTAAGGTTTGAACTATCTTTATTTGCTTTCAATTATGTCCTTGGATCATGTTTGTTTCATTGAAATCTCATGATTTAGTGTTTGTTTTGTGATTTTGTTCTTCTACATTATCCTACTTTCTAATTGTGATCTTTGTTTGCGTGGATCTAAAAAAGGGCCAAAAACAAGGGTTGATTCAATTTGTGTTTGTGTTTCTTCTATTTTCCATATAAAGAAAATACAAAAAGAAAAGAAAGTTTTAGCACAAAATTGAAAAGAAAAACAAAGACAAAAGGAAAGAAAACAGGTGTTGAAAAGAAATACAAGAAAAATCTGAGAAAAATTCATTGAAATTGTTGAATTGTATTGAGAATTGTTTGATTTGATTACTTGAAGGCGTGAAGAAGATTTGTGATTAGGCTGGAAGTTGAATTGGCATTAGATTGATGCAAAATTGAATTGGTTTTGAGAAATTGCCATTGTAGAAAAATTTTGATCACAATTTTATTTGACCTCTAGGTGTTTGACAAAATACCTATCATCTATATCTTTGAATTCTAAGTATTCTATCACTTCAATTGTGTTGATTGACCTATTTTCTAAACTCTTTGGTTCTTGTAAGTGAATTCTTTGCTGACTATTTGATTGAATTGTGTTGATTTCTTGGTATCTTACCTTGGTAGTTGACATTGTTCTTTTGAATCTATTAAGAACTTCAAGAAGAGTTTGAGGGGAAAAAGGCTGAGAGAAGTGAAAACAAAAGAGTGAAGAAAAGAAATTCACAAGAGTGATAGTGAGGATGTTGAACAAGGAAGCTTCTCCTTCATCACAATCGGTTATGGGTGCAGAACATGGAGTGTATGCTTTTCTTTTGGAGGAAATGAGAATGATGTCAAGGGAAATTTCAAGAGAAGTGTCAAGAGACATTTCTAACAATATGAATGAGTTGAGAAGAGAGTTTAATGCCAGATTGGAGCAAGTGGAAGAAAAGGTGAATACTAATGAATTGGATCCTCAACCTCCTTTGAGAGAGCAACTACCTCAAAGAGGAAGAGGAAGGGGACATCATCAATGGATGCCACCTAGGAGAAGAAACGTGCAAGAGCAATATGAAGAAGATGAAAGCAATGAAGTCGATTATGAAGATGAGGACTAAGAAGAGAGGCCAAGATGGCCAAGGAGGGATAATGATGTTGATAAGAATCTTGGAAGCATCAAGTTAACAGTGCCACCTTTCTATGGAGGAGATGATCCAAATGCTTATTTGGATTGGGAAAGTAGAGTGGATTCAATCTTTGAATGCCACAAATTTTCTGAAGAAAAGAAGCTTAAGTCGGCTATTGTTGGGTTCATGGATTATGCTATTGTAAGATGGCTTCATTTGGTAATTACAAGGAGAAGACAAGATGCTCGACCCATATTGACATGGGAGGATATGAAAGAGAAAGTAAGGAAGAGATTTGTTCCTAAACATTACCGAAAAGTCCTTTATCAGAAACTTCAAACTCTTACACAAGGGTCTAAGAGTGTCGATGCTTATTACAACAAGATGGAAATGGCAATGATTAGAAGCAATCTTGTTGGAGAGGAACCCGAGGCAACTATGGCAAGGTTTCTACATGGATTTAGCAAGGAGATAGGAGATATGCTTGAATTGCAACATTATGAAGATTTGGAGGAAATGATTCAAAAAGTTGTCAAGATTGAAAGACAAGTATGGAAAGACCTTCCAATCTTCTAGTCATGGAAATTCAACTGCCAAGACTACAAGTTCATGGCCTCAGAGGGAGTCATCTACCAAGGAAGAACCTTCCAAACCTAAGGTAAATGACAATAGGCGAAAATTTGGAGACAAATTTAAAGCTCACAATCCTCCTAATAGAGCTAGAGATGTTAAGTGCTTTAAATGCCATGGTTTTGGACATTATGCACCCAGTTGTCCAAATAAGAGAGTCATTATTATGGTTGATAGAGATAATGTTAAGTCTGGTAGTGAGAAGGAGGATGAGAATTGGAGTGGAAATTGCGGAAATGCAATTGATAGTGATTCGGATAATCCTATTGAAGGATAGGTAAACATGATGATTAGAAGGGTTTTAAGTGCGCAAACAAAATAGGAGGATTATATTCAAAGGGAAAATTTATTTCACTCTAGATGTTTGATTAATGGAAAATTATGTAGCATGATTGTTGACAGTGGAAGTTGTGTGAATGTTGCTAGTTGGTATAAGGTGGATAGGTTGAAGTTACCATGCCTTGATCATCCAAAACCACATAGACTTCAATGGTTAAATGATAGTGGAGAGGTGAAGGTTGGAAAGCAAGTTAGAGTATCCTTTTCATATGGAAAGTATAATGATGAAGTGTTATGTGATGTGGTTCTCATGCAAGCAACACATTTGTTACTTGGTAGACCTTGGCAATATGATAAAAAAGTGACATATGATGGCTACAAGAACAAATATAGACTTGAGTTTGAGGGTAAGAGGATTCATTTGAATTCATTAAAAACATATAAGGCTTATGTGGATCAAAGAAAAGAGAGAATTCTATGAGGAAAAAGAAAAGAGAGAAAAAAAGCGAAAACAAAAAAATAGTGGAATGAAATTGAAAGAAAAGTACAAGAGATTAAAAGAAAAGGCCGAAACAAGCTATGAGAAGCAAGAGTGAAAAGAACGTGAACGTTTATGCAAAAAGAAGCTTTTGTGAGTATGAGGCCTATGGCATTACTTATGTATAAGCATTCTTTTATTTCTTCTTCTAATGAGACTAACAATTCTTGTCCAAGTGCCATTAACTCACTTTTGCAGGAATATGAGGATATTTTTTTCCAGGAGAGCCACCTAAGGAGTTGCCACCTATCCGTGGATAGAGTATCAAATCGATTTACTTTCGGGAGCACCTCTTCCAAACAAGGCAGCCTGTAGGGTAAGCCAGGAAGAAACAAAAAAGCTTCAACGACAAGTGGAGGAACTCCCTGAAAGAGGTTATGCGAGGGAGAGCTCGAGCCCTTGTGCAGTCCCAATACTTCTTGTGCCAAAAAAAGATGGGACATGGAGAATGTGTGTTGATTGTAGGGCAATCAACAAGATTAAGGTAAAATATCGCTTCCCAATTCCTCGTTTGGATGATATCCTTGATGAATTAAGTGGGAGTGTTTGTTTTACTAAGATTGATTTGAAAAGTGGCTACCACCAAATCAGAATGAAAGAAGGTGATCAGTGAAAAACTACTTTCAAAACAAAACATGGTCTTTATGGGTGGTTAGTCATGCCCTTTGGGCTCACAAATGCACCAAACACTTTTATGAGATTAATGACTCACATTCTTAGGAATTGTATTGGCAAATTTGTTTTGGTGTATTTTGATGACATCTTGTATTTTGATGACATCAGTATCTTCAACCACATGTTCTTTTCCTTTTCTTTTGTTAACAACCTTCCAGGTACCATTATTCTGGATCTGTGACTTTTTGGGTTCATTGGGTAGCTTGGGGTTAGACTCTGTAGTGCGTTCATTGGAATTTTTTGATATTAGACAGCCACCAATATCGTGTCCAAGGTGGAAGCAGTTAGAGCAGTATCTTGGGACATTTTCATAGACCACTGATTGGAAGAAGCCATCCATATCTCCTTCTGAAATCCAAATTTCTGAAGATATTGGACCCATCAGGTCTATTTCCACACAAATTCTAGAGTAGCTGGGACGGGGCCTAGATGCAGTAGGATTATCAACTCTTATAGGGGTACCAATTAGGCTCGCGATGGCTTTTAGAGCCTCTCCATGAAACAAATGTAAAGGTAGATTTGGCAAGCTAACCCAAAGGTGAACAACGAAAGATTCAATAGACGGACGGAAGGAGGTTGACCACTTAAAAACTCTTATCGGTAGTCCTCGAAAGCTCCAGTCTCGCCTTAGCCACATTCTGGAGTAATCTTCCTCTAATCCAGTTCAATAGGAACGTGTTTCTTGTCAATATAGCCAAGGAGAAATAACCTTTGAGTCTGATTTTTTCAAAGCATTTAGTGAGGTCTACTTTGGATAGGATGCCATGGGAGAACTTCCCAACAAGAGCAAAGCACAGTGTGGCAGCAAGGTCTTCAATTTCAGATTGGGAGAATTTAATTGCAGGTCTGCCCTTATAGGAGAAAGGCTGCTTAGGCGAGATGGTGCAGTTTTGGGGGTTGGGAGAATCATGGAAGGATTTCTCAGTTAATGGTCAGTTAGCAGGAAAAGGGAGACTTCTGGAAGATTTGACAACAGCTGCAAAGGAAAGTTTCGGGTTCACAGTTGATATGTCAGGTTGAATGAGGTTCGGGGTGGACGACGGGAGGTCTAGGGGAGGAAGTTGCAAGAGGAGGAGGAGGAGTGGGTAAGGTCTGGGGAAGGGAGGAAGGCTGCAGATCAGCCATCGGGAGCAGGGTCTATGCAAACCAGTGGTAGCAAGGAGGTAGATGCTGTAGAGTTAGGTGCATAGAGTTGGCTCTAGAGTTGGAAGCACCAGAGAATGAGGCTCACCGACGTCGCGGACAGAAAAGATGATCGGTGCGGGGCACTACAGTCAATGCCAGCCCAAAGTAGAAAGCATTAACTTTGTCATGAAGAAGAAGTTTTTTGAAGCAAATGCATAGAAGTAAGAGACGTTAGGCACAAGTCTTGTAATTTAATTGAGTGCTTGAAATAATAAAAAAATCTCAATCCAGTCACAACAAACAAGACAATTCAACAAATCATGTAATAATCACCCAAATAAAACAAAAATTTTTCTATATATTGTTTATAAATTATTAAATTCACCTACTAACTAAATTCCCACATTATATATCATGACCACATACGAACTTCTGGTTCATATCTTGAAATCAACTTTTTAAATTTTTTGAAAAAAAAAAGCTAAAGAATTAAAATACAAGATAAAACAAATTACATATATTACACGTAAATGTTATATGCAATATAAAAAAACATAATATGTAATATAAATAACAAATTATATAATAAATTGACTATATCATATTTATAATATATATATATAAATAAATTGTTATTATTATATATCAATATATTATATATAAATGTTGTATGAATATAAAATCTTTACATACATATATTTCGAAAACATAATATGTATAAACAACAAACTGTATAATAAATCACTATATCATTATTATTATTATTATTATTATTATTATTATACCAAAAATTTTTTAGTATTATACCAAAAATTTTTTAGGCTTACGAGCGTAAATAAACGAATACATATGAACTTCACTTGGCTCATTTCATAAGAGAACTAAGCCTGGACCCTTCATAAATAGCCTCGTTTCATTTACACCCCTAATGAAAACTTCTCCTATTTTTTTCCGGTCCAAAACATAGATTTCTATTTCTTTTTTCCTCTTTCCTTCTCTATCATTTCATCGCTTTCAATCTTCTTTTTCTCTTATCCTCTACTGCCAACATCTCCACCCTTTTTTAGGAAACAAAAACTTTTTTTTTTCTACTTTTTTCTCAACTATCTATGATACGAATTCATGTTCAACGAAGGAAGGTTTTTAGGGTTCCAGTCACCAAAAGGAAAATTGATTCTGAAAACAAAGGATTTCACCTAGGTTTTGGGTTTGATTAATTAGAATAACCTATGAGATGCAATTCTCATCAACCAACCTCTTGATTTGGAAGACTATTAAATATCTCAACCAAAGTAATTGAAAGCCCTAGTGTAATTCTACAAGAACCCTAGAAGAGTTGTTGAAAGAATCTCACGTAATTGATCGAAGTCTTGTTTTCGCTCAAAGAGCAGAGAAGAAACTTTGGTTTCAATTTGTCATGTGAAAAGTTAATTGTCTTTGAAATACAAGAACGAAGGTTTTTATAAGCCAAAACCTAACTAAAGAAAGCTGGAATTTAATTGCAAAATAAAATCCTAAACTACAAGTAAAATACAAGCAAAGACATGGCTGGAAAATGTGATTATAACTCTCTTCTTTTTTCCTACACCAACAACTTGACGCTAGTTGAATCCCAATTTTCTACAACTGTGAATCTATTGGGAGAAATGCCCATGTCAACCTCCACATGAATAGAGACCATGAGGGTGGTAAAAGCTTTCGCCAAAACCAGCCTTGATTACCTGTAGGGTTATTATCAAAATTAACGCAAGCTATGATGTCTTTCAAGGCAAAGTTACCTTTTTGGGATAACTTCCAAATGTATAAATCTGGAGTCTCCTTAGATGGCCACGAGTGATTTTTAATCTCCAAGAAAATATTTGTTGGCACCAATTCATGTAGGAGTGCCATCTTCCGGCCATGTTCCTCTTCCAATAACTGGCCAACTGTAAGGTTAGTTTGAGAGATATTTGAAACCCTTTATATCTTAGTGATTTTTAGAGTGAATACTTCACAGTGTTATTATTCTTGAAGAAGGTTCTAATTGCATAATTTGGCTTCCTAATCCCTCTACGAATTTTTCTATATCCTGTTCTCTCCAATTTTTTTAAGCAAGAGTCAATCGGGTCCTTCAGCTTTGTCTGGCAGAAACATATATCTGCGGCTCTCAAGGCTTTTCATACGGCTCTTCCTCGAAAGGTTTCCAGATGTGTTTACAAGAATGAAGTGGACGACTTCAAACATCTCATTCTTTTCTTGTCCGATTGCTTATCAATTATGGAATTCATATGGAGCAACAGTACGTTGAAGTTTGTTTTTCGGTTTCGTTTCCGATATTATGGAGGATTGGGTGGCCTAGGTGTAAAGCAGTATGTGATGATGATCCTCTATCCATTTCTCAACTTGTGTTTCTAAAAGAAAGACAAATCATGGACTATATTAAATCTGGCCCATGGACTGGGGATTGCCATGGCTTCTTCTCTAACATTCACCAAAGAACCAACTGTACCAAGAATTACTACTGATCGGGTATAAATTGGACTGAGCAAAAGATGAGTAATCCATTGAGTTTCAGAGTAAAATCCGATGTACGAGAATGGCCTGAAGCAATATGCCACCTACACATCTTCTTTTTCCCTTAAGAAGAATCAAAGCCTACATAGTTCTTCAATCGTGACATGGAACCCATTTTATTGGAATCCCCTGATTCTTGGTTCTCCTTTGACAGTTATACCTGCTAATCCACATATTACACCCACTATTAAAGAGTGGAACATAATTGAAATCCATCATCTCTGTTCTTCCGTTATAATAAAATACCTTGTCGGTTATATATATTAAAAGCCAACAAATTTGGAGAATAAATTAACCAATTAATCAACTGTTAACAATTGACTACTTGGTCTATTGTTAATTATAAATCTCGAACACTGATTTTTTTTTCCTTTTTATCGAAGCGGCCTTGGGGTGGCGGGTAATTTGGAGGACCCCTACCTATTTATTATAATATCAAAAAAAATTATTGTTACAAGGAAGTACTTCAAAGCCTTAAAACTTGAGACGGTGAAGACAAATCCACTACCAAACATACAATACGTCAAGACAATCTCAAATATGGAATTTGTAATTTGTCTTGGTTACAAAGTCCTCTAATGTCTCTAGGTAGTAATTGAAAAGTTTCAAAGACTTGCAGAGTGGAATTAGATTGAGAGAAACCCAAGTTTACCAATATGTCAGTGACCATATTCGCCTCTCTGAAAATATGTGTTAAATGAAATTCTCCTTGAGCCAACAAAAGACGAGTGTGAGTGATGCGGTTGTGTAGTTTCCAAGGGTAAGAATCCAAAGTGAACCACTCTTATCTGCCATTGTCTATAGTAATTTATTGTGTAATCGATTATCTTAGTGCATATGTAAAAAAACTACTATAGCATGAACTACACTTTGGCAGAGTCCAGAACAATCATTAAAATTAACTTCAAACATAGATCTACTGAAGACAGCAACAAATCACTTCAAATATTCCGCATGCAAACTTCCATACAAATTAAATGGAATCGACCTTTGGAAAAGTAACATTACTAATACACGCCTGATCAAGTGGCCTCCCACAAACACAATGAGTGGGATTGCTATTGGAACCTGATGATGAATGTCTATCTTCAATGGTTGACGGTGGAACAGATCGCCTAACCTACATTTGACGAAACAACATGGACACCCATCACAAATAGAGACAACGTTAATGCAATTCATCATTGTCATTACCTACGGACCTCAACCTCTGCAGGTGTACCTATATGTTCCCCCCGATTTTCCTATCATGACATGAAAATAAAGGAATGAAGTAGGTTGTTTTTTTTGTTTAATCTAAATCAACTAAATGAGTTGTGCACCACAAACACTATGAACAGTTATGGAAAACACGCCCACTAACTGAAATAGAAGCATTCTAATAATCCGTGATGACTCATTAACAAAGTAGGAAGCAATCAAAGTTATGTGGCAGTGATCATTCACCGCATACCAAGATTAGAAAAGTAGGAATGTAACTATCAAAGAATAATTTATGTAAATCAGGATTACCTTCTTGTTACTGCAGGTCGGTTGCTCCAGATCTGAAGATTTTGGGTGTTTGTGGTTTCGTCTTAAGATTTGGTCGTGACTGGAAACCCCCACCCCCCAACAGTAGCTTCCATTCACCTTGCTGTCACCGGGTACAAATTGGAAGAGAATCAACAGTTCAGATTCGTCTTTTGATTTGATGGGGCAAGCAGAAATGAAGAGTGATCCAGAAGGAGTGATTTGAATTAACAGAAAATTGCAAGCTGGAGGAAATGTGATAGGTTTGCCTACCTGCAAATTCAAATCACTCCTTCTGATTAAGACAATTGAGTAGTTGATTTTAGAATTTGGCTTATCGCTCAAATCCCTATCCTTTAATTAGATCAATTTCTCGTAGTAAGAAATAAAATCCCTAATTTAATCAAATAAATCTAAGTCTTAGCGATCAATAGATTTAAAAGATCAAATTGCATTAAACATGAAGGCATCATCAACGTCAAATTACATAAAATAAAGTAGCTTTAATTTCAGTCAAATTTGATTTTTACAATTCTCTATTATAAATCAAGTTGGTAGCCAAAACCTAATTTAACAATAGTTGCGACTTGATAGTTCAGCAATATTAGCGACAATATTTAAACCCTAGCAATATTATCATGCAAATTAATTTAGGTCATCGAGTCAATAAACATGATTAATAAGATCAAAACAAGAATTGCATAAATACTGAAGAATAAATATCAAAGTTTTAAAATGAAAAAAGAAAGCAAATCTCATAACCCCATATCAAAATGACTTACTTCATGTTCTTGTTAACAAAAGAAAACTACTCACAAGACA
>JAWZTD010047885.1:0-11321 GCA_035221335.1 Echites panduratus | reverse complement strand
TTGGAAGGAATGAATCCTAGCCATCCATCTTTCTTTCTCTTAACTATAAAGAGATAAGAATGGTCTTGCTAGGGTTTAACTCTTGATACAACCTATTTTGATAGAGAGAAAACCCTAGCCGAAATCACTTCTTCTCCTCTCTAGATTTCTGCCATCAAGCTTCTAAATCTCAGATTTGGGAAGCTTAAGGTTCTAGCAGACCTTGCAGTTTGTTGATCTTGCTGTGTGGATACCGGTAGAGGACGTTTGTGTTTTGCAGCTTCTAGATCCGACAGATTTGCCATTTCTGTTCTTCAAAATAGAAAGGGTATGTTTTTCTTTCAATTTGGTTTTACATAATGTGCATGGACCCTAGATCGGGATTGTGAAAAATTATATTTTCTGCTGTTTTTGTGTTCATAAATCCCAACAGATCCTCTTGTTTGGGCAATGGAGAGCATGATGTCCAAAAACCAGGACATTTAAATCATTTAACATCTCTAGCTCTAGGAGGATGAAGGGTTGCCTTACCTTTGTCCCCTAGAGGATTTTTCATATCCACAACCTTAGGCTTGGCTGCTTCTTGCTTGGTGGGTGTTTTTGCCACTCCATGCTCCTCCTTGGGCCATGAATTTGCAGCATTGGAAGTGGAGTTTCCATAGCTTGATGCTCTAAAATGCTTTCCATAATGTGATCTTCTATTCTTGACTTGCTTTTCAATCGTAATGGCCTTTTGCACCATTTCTACCATGTCCTTATATTGCTGCAATTCTAGAATATCTCTGATCTCCTTGTTTAAGACATGTAAGAATCTTGGCATGATAACTTCTAGCTCCTCTCCCACAAGGTTACTTCTGATTATCGCCATCTCCATTTCTTTATAATAGACCTCCACACTCTTTGTTCCTTGTGTTGTAAATTGTGATCAAGATCCCTTTTAAAATGTTTTGGCACAAACATGTTCCTCAATTATCTCTTAGACTATTCCCAAGTTTCAATCGGTGGTGCCTCTTGTCGTCTTCTTGCTATAGCCAAGTGATCCCACCACGTAATGGCATAGTCCATGAAACCCACTATGGCTAACTCGAGCTTGTTCTCTTTTGAGAATTATTATCATTCACAGATGGAATCAACTCTCCTTTAACAATAAAGGTAAGCATTAGGGTCATCTCCCTCATAGAAAGGTGGTACTGTCAATTTGATGCTTAATATGTTCTTGTCAATGTCATCACCTTCCCTTCTTTGACTTCTTGGCCTTTCCTCCTCTAGCATCATCATAATCCGCATAATTGCTCTCATCCTCATCAAATTGGCCATATATGTTTCTCCTTCTTGGTTGCACCCTTGGTCGATTTCCTCTTTCCCTTCCTCTTAGAGGTTGAGGATTCCTCGTGTGAGGTTGCATATGTGTCTCCAAGTTATCCATTCTTCCTTCCATTTGGTCCATTCTTGTACCCACTTCTCATATCATTCACGTTGTTTGAAAGTTCCTTAGCCATCCTTTCCATCCTCTCTATAAATGTAGAAATATGGGTTCGGTCCACTCCCATATTTGAAGTTTGGGTCGATAGTGTTCCTTGCTCATGTTGCTCCTCAATGGAAATCTCAATAAAATAGCAGCAATTTGATATAATCCTCACTTCCACTCATGTATGTCACTCAATCAAGCCTTTTACACACTGAATCAAACTCACCACCCTTACTTTTTACCTCTTAACCCTTCTTCAGGTTCTTATAGGATTCACTATTGTAATGTAAATTCACTTAATTCAAGGATACTAACTAATCTCACAACTCAATCAAATAGTCAATAAGAATCCACAATCAAGAGACAAAGAGCCTAATAGAGGCCACTTAAATCAAAACAAGTGATAGAACAAATAGGAATCAAAGGAATAGATGATGAGGCATTTTATTGAACACCTAGATTTTAAGAAATGTGATCAAATTTCTCTACAATACCAATATGATTTTCTAGCCTCTTTGTTCTCAATTTTTCACAGATAACAATCAAATATAACTTCCAATCTATTTTAATCAAATATTTGGACAATAATCTCTAAGATTTCAACTCAAATCCACAATTTTCAATGCTTTTCACTTCTTTTTTTGCATAGATTTTTCTTACTCTATTTTTCTTGTTCTTTCCCTTTTGTTTTTGTATTTTTCTTTCTTTTGTAGAGAGATACATGAATAAAGAAGAATAACACTTAACACATAGAACCAGAACTTGTTTTTGGCCTTAGGCTTGATTCACACAAACAAATGATCACAGGAAAATGAGTAGGATAGATTGTAGAAGAACAAAACACAAAAAATAAGATTTCAATGAAGAAAATATCATCTTAGAGCAAAACAAGAAAGTAAATAAAGATAGTCAAACCTTAGATGACGAACTAAAGCTCTGATATCAATTTTTATGATGCGATTCTCACTTGAGACAAGAAACCAAACATTCACACAAATCACACCAAAAGAAGGATTTCATCTAGGTTTTCTTTTTAAATTAGTTAGAGGGACCTATGCGATGAAATCTCATCAACCAATCACTTGATTTGGAAGACTAATCAATACCCTAATCCCTTAGTGATTGATTTCCTAAATGTATTTCTCTAAGAACCCTAGAAGAGTCATGGAAGAATCCCACAAAGAGACCATGTCTTTGTACTCAAAGAAGAGTTGAAATTTTTTGTTTTCATTGAAAGATAATTGTTCAAAATACAAAATGGATGTTCAATTTATAATTTCAAACCTTACATAACCTAATTAGATCTTACAAGAAGTGGAAAATACAAAACAACCCTCAAACCCAATGAAAAATAGCAAGAAAACACAAAATAAACAAAAGTTGTCAAGCAGAATTTCTCTTGACCAGTGCATGCTAGCACCAGTCCATCTCAGTTTCTCCACCTGCAGACCAGTCATGAAATGGCCAAGAACTGAGGCTGACCAGCGCCAGCACCGGGGTCAGTTGATTCCTACATTTGCTTGTTCCATTTGATCCTTGTGTGCTCCTCTCTTGCTTGCTTCCATATAATCTTCAAGGATCTTAGGCTGGCATTGTTGACATGAAAATGGCCCCTTTGAACCTTCAAACAAGGATACATTCCATACCTTGTTCATCTCACATTCTTCTTCAAGTTTGGTTGCTTCAAAGTCAAGTTATTCTTCATTCCATTAAAGGTATGCAACTAAAGTAACGTCTTTTTCACATTTTTATGACTTTGGTAATTTTTCAAGAACTAGTCCTTCAATTGATTCAAACTCGAGATACATGTTGTAGGAAAACCTTTGAACCATGATTGAGCTTTCTCTGCACTTGACATGGTCAGGATATTTGAACACCTCCATGTAAGACACATACTCGGTCTATGTGATGTTGAGGTTCTGTGGTTCTTTCATACTTTGTTGTATGTTTCTTGTGGAGGTTTGAATCCTGGATGCATCTTCATAAATCTGATGCTATCAACTAAGGCTGATCACTCTGCAAGGTTAACTCTACTTTGTTCCTCAGTTCCTTCTTCCTCATCCAAGGTTTATCAAAGGTCTTTTTCTTCCAAGAGTCTTAGGGGTTGCCCCCACATTCTTGTTGGCTAATTGCTCTATTAGGCTTAGCCTGGGAGGATCCCTTTCCCCGAAGAGGGCTTTTATTAAACCTTCACTACTATCTGGCTCCTTATAGTATCGATGTGTTGTAAAGTAAGATAGGGCCTTGGGCCTTGAGGGAGGGAAGTCCTAGGTCACAAGTCGTAAATCTTGGAGGTCTAGATCCATATGAAAACAGGTTGGGTTGTTGGATCTTAGTGCAGGTTGTTCAGGTGCTTGGATTAGATTTCTCGGGCTGTACCCGTTTACGACCAATAATCATTAATTTTTAGACAAAGCCAAATTCAGTATTCAATTAAGGTTGAAAGAAGTAATAAGAAAAGGTATAGAACTCACACGCAGCTAGCTCAAGCTGTGTGGTATAAATGAAATTTAAGACTGCAGAGATGTCTTTCTCAAATTGGTGGAATGGTCCGCTTTCAAGGTTCATTTTCCTCAGCTTGCAGAGCCCTTCTCCCAACTCCATCATAGCTCCTCTGTGGTTCTAATTAACACGAGTTACATTAAAAATAAAAAATTACAAAAAATTTGAGAGTATGCATTAATTATTAGAGTAATTAAATTAAGCAACATGAGAGTTATAATATCATTAATTTATTACCTGATTGAAGAGGTGGTGAAAACCTACGGCACATTGTAAAATGCCATGAAGCAGAATTCGCGTGGCTTCTTCATGTGACATGTTCCAAAGTCCTTCCAGAACGTCATGGCATCTGTAGAAATCCCTACAGTTAAAAAGTTTAACTGCTTCCTCAAAGCTGCCGGCTCTCTCGTCAACTTCTTTGTCCGCCGCAAACCTGTTACGCCGAGAAGAAACTCGGTACGAGGCAGTACGACTGATGATGAGATTGAGATTTGAATATTGTGAAGTAAAGCAGTAAACCTGCAGAAGGTTGAAATTTGGCAGTGTAATCAGATTATTTGTTTCAGTACTGATGATCCTACACTTAGACGTCGATGGTACTATTGACGGAGAAGGTAGAAGAGAAGGCGAAAGGATAGCCATCGAAATATGATTAATATCTCCCTGGAGATTTTGATTCAACAAATCAACGGGTTTGTGTGGTGGATTGAGGCCACGGGCTTGGTATCCAAGATATTTCCAAACGTCTGCTTGGCATTTTTAGGCACTTTTTTTTTCTTCATTTATGGGGTTTTTTAATTATTATTTTTATCGAGAAATTAATTATTTGAGATTCTGGATATGACTTGATACCCCCGTTTTTTTTAAAAAACTAATTTAAAATTCTTTCAATGAGGCAATTTATTATTATTATTATTATTATTATTATTATTATTATTGACAGATTCCGGTATTTCTTGACAGGATTTTTTCATCGAAAAATGATTAAATTCTGATATTATGAGGTCTAGATTTTCAAATTATTAAATAAAAACTAATATTTATATCAACCAAATAGAAAATTATATAATTTAGTCCCTAAAATATTTAGTTTTGATGATTTTGGTTCTGAAGTATTTACCTTTTGATAATTTTCGTTCTTAAATGATTTTATTCACTTTTTCTATACTTCAAATTTTTTCAACCTGCAATTTACTCTTTTTTCTGAACTAAAATATATAAAAAATACAGGAAAGTTAATCTATCTTTTTCTTCCACTTCCTACCGCCTACATTGACTTGTCAATCATCAATTCTCCTTCCCATTTCATAAAAATTTAATGGGAGAATAGCAATAGTAATATTTCAAGTTTGGGTATAGTCGATTATAATCACTTTAGTTTTTTTCAACAAATTTAATTCCTGTACAATTTACGTTATATCAAAATAATACTTTTGATGACTTTCCACTTATATTCTAGTCAAAAAAGCACATGCTTTACAAGTCACTTCGTTGAAGGATGGCAAAATAGTCAAAATATTAATTTTTCCGGCCCAAACCCCCTTGCACATGAGATTTATTAGACAAAACCAATTGGGAAAAATACACTAGAGAAAGTTGTTAAGTCACTAGAGGAAGTTATGAAAGGGTCAAAAGGAATTGATTTTATGGTTGTAGATCACAATCATTTCATCTATAACGAATTTGTCTTCTTCTCCAAGGCATAGCCACGAGGATTAAAATTTCACACCTTAGTGTGAATGTTCGAATCAAGTAGAGCATTTTTTGAAACCTTTGGGAATTGTTGTTTGGCAACAATCAATATCCTTATATTCTCCATCAAGTGTTGAAGTTTATGTCAAACTAGGTTCCAGCTGAACGGTCTCAATTTTTATTTTAAAACTATCCTCAACATTATGAATTCATAATTACAACCAAGATATCATTTCGCATGCAATCTACAATCAAGAAATTACTTCGTCTACAATCTACAACCAACAAATCAATTCCTTCTAAAACTTTCATGGACTTTCTTTTCCACAATGACTTCTAGTGACTTATTGGCTTTTTTTCCTGGAATTTCTTTTCCCGATTGGTTTTGTCTAACAAATCTTAGGTGTAAGGAGGTTTGCAGGTGCAGGGGGTCTGGCTTAATATTTGGACTATTTTGCCATTCTACAACGGAGCCACGTGAAGAGCATGTACCGTTTTGGCTGAACTCTAAGCAGAAAGTACTAATTTGGTAATATGTAAATTGTTTAGGTATTAAATTGCTTGAAAAAAAAAAACTAAAGGTAAGACAATTGACTTTCCCAAACTCGAGGTATTACTATGGGCAACATTCCACTGGGAAAAATTAATATTTTGACTATATTGAATTCCTAAACTGAAGCACGTGGAGAGCATGTGCCTTGTTGGCCTGAAAAGTCATTGAAAGTATTACTTTGGCAGTATGTAAATTATATAGGTTTTAAATTGGTTAAAAAAAAACTTAAGGTATGATACAGTTGACTTTATCCAAACTTGAGGTATTATTATGACTATTCTCCCAAAGAGACATGAGTATTGTAGTAAAAAAATCAGTAAAATAATTAATAAACTAACAATAATGACTTACATTTAGTTACAAGAAAAGTTGGTTCAAATGTCTTATAAATAGTGTTGTATTACATGGTTAACCCTACAAGGGAAGTTGGTAGTTAAAATGTAGAATAGAATAAAGAAGATAAAAATTGATTGGGTAAGGATTACATGGTTAAATGGAGTCTTTAATACAAGAAATTATGATGTGGCCTGTGGATTCAGCATGCCAACTAAGACAATCAGATGCTACTGGCAAAGGAAATCAAAGGGAGTTTGTTTAGAGTTGAATTAAACCCATCCTATATATATTAATTCTGAAACATCAATTATGAAATCACCCAAATGCCGAATATACCATCACACATTTCCCCAATTAGACACACACCCAATTAACCAAATGATGGAAACCAAGTAACTTTGATTCAAAGTTGGAAGTTTGTTTGCAAGGATAGAATCTACATTTCAAGACTTGAAGATTTTAGGACAAATCTTTTCGAAGAAGGAGGGAATGATGTGAATCAAAGAAGGAATAAGGCTTCAATGGATCAACATTTCAATTATGACGAAAGCTTGAAGACATTGGTGTTCAAGCAAGAATAACAACTTGATTTGAAGATCATTTTCAATGTGGAAAAATTGATGAAAATAGAGAAGCTTTAAAGTCTTGGATTATATCATGATTAGAAAGGTTAGTGAGCTTCATTTTATCTCAAGAATTTATCCAAGATGTTAAAGGATCAAAAGTAGATGAAAACTTGATGAAATGGAGCCAAAATAATGCACAAAAATGTTGGAAAAATGGAGCATGCGGCCCGCCAATTATCATCCGACACCCGTAAATTTCTAGGCCAAAATGGGCCAAAACAGTGGCTATTCGGTGATTTGTCCAGTGCTATGTTCGGCACCAGATAGATATAATAACTTTGTTTGTATATTTGTTTTTACTATAATTTTTTTTTATTTAAGGGGTTTATTATTTCTTTTAACCCTAAGCAATAATTATTAGGTTAGATTAGGGTTGAAATACTAAAAATACATGCTTATTATGTAATTTGAGGAGACTTTTATCAATCAAAAAACTAACTTTCCCTTTGAGAGCAAAACATGGAAGATCAAATTGATCTTTTGGTTAAGGTTTCTTCATGAACATCTAGGATTCTTCAGAAACTTCTTTTGAGACTTTCTTCACTTTGGTTTAAGGTGTTAAATTGTCTTTAAATTTAGTAGATTGGTTTAGGTAATCCAATTCCTTGGTCAATCTAATACTAAACTGGAACTTTTTGATGAAAATCTTTTGAACTTGTCTTCGTGATAGTATCTTTAGAATTGAACCATTGATATGAGAAACTTCAATTCAAAGGAATCATTTCACTAAACCTCCAAAAAGATTTGCTACTATATAAGTACAGTCTTAAAATGGCAAGCACCTCTTTAATAAGCTGCGATAACAATCATGATGAGGTATCTATCCAACTTACAGTGACCACAAGTTGTTGAAGAAGCCACTCCATAGATGTATCATGTGATTCCTCCCTTTTACAGATCCAATCATCCAGTTAATCCTAACATCTCCAGGCCCAATGCCTACATGTTTGATCAAACTTCTGAAGCAGATCTAGAGGTCGAGAAGGAAATATAGGACTTACAAGCAAAAGTGGCTTACCTCGCGGCCAAAACTCACAAAGCCCTGCGTTGAATGTTATGGGGAAAAATGTAGGGAGCTAGATCTCAAATCCATGAGAAAACAAGATCTAGAGTCCCAAGATTTTAAAATATATTTCTTACATGAATAAGTTGAGAACGACACATGCCTTATTTTGGCAGAACGATGTTGGAGATCTTGTCCTGTGGAATTGATTTGGACGTCTTGATCTACTCAGCTTAAGGTCTTCTAAATCTATTCCCGATCTATCTAGGTGAACAGAAAGAGACAATAGAAGACTAGAGGAAGAAACTACAATGGAACAGACATTTATGATTTTTCTACAAAGAAAAATCACGTCTATTTCTCTTAGCTTCTTATCTAGTTATTAGTAATTATAGGATATATATAAGTAATCGTATTATAATAACTAAAATAGAATAAGGCTTGTCTATGGGCCAATAGCCCAACAACCCAAATTAATTATAAGACTAAATAAAATAACTAATTAATTTTATTCAAGCCACAATAATTAATTGCAAAGATTAATTAAAATCTTTGATTAATTATTAATGCTATCCATATCCACTCTCTTTTTTTTATTATTTAAACCCCAACTATAATTAACCTTATGGACCTAAGTCCAAATTAATTGTAAGACTTAATAAAACATTTAATTGTATTCAAGCCCAAATAATTAATTACAAGGATTAAATATAATTAATAATTATTAAAACTTCTCATAATAAAATTAATTCCTCTTCAATTTATATATTAGAATGATACAAAATCACACATAATCAATATGGCTAGATCAGTGACCTTAAGACACAATGTTCTTGGCTCGATAAAATGATCAAAATACTCTTGCTACAAAATAGCAATATATACTTAGTCAATTTAGACATCTTGTAATATCACCATAAGAAGATGTACTATAAGATACATTGTTGAAGAAACAGATTGAGATAAATCTCAACCTTTGGTCTTTGACCTACAAGTGTATTGACACATTTGGCCTCTTATGTAACAATCACTATTGAGCCTAGGTCTGATGTACTATCACCTTACTCAATAACAACTATCATCCTTTGGTATCTAGCTCAATCTGTTAAGTTCACTTGAATATTCTCTAGAAGAATTTTTAGTACTATACTAAATAGTACTACCAAGGACTTGGGTTTAGTGAACTAACTTAAACTATCCACAAGGGGGTGATTAACCCATCTCATAAATGAGATGGCTTAGAGACTCTCTTGTATAGGTTTGTTTTAACTAACTAAATCAATGTACCTAACATAAAAGGCTATTGGTCTCATAAATAAGAAACCTCACCCATGTTATATTAAGGCACAAGGACCTAGCTCTTGCTGGGATTTATGAACGTAAAAGCAGAGGAAAACTAAAATTTTTTCACAATCCCGATCCAGGGTCCATGTACATTATGTAAAACCGAATTGAAAGATAATCATACCTTATCTATTTTGAAGAACAGAAACAACAAATCTTTTGGATCTAGATGCTGTGAAACACGAACGTCCTCTACCGGTATCCACACAGCAAGATTAACGAACTGCAAGGTCTGCTAGAACCTTAAGCTTCCCAAATCTGATATTTAGAAGTTTGATGGCGAAAAGCTAGAGAGGAGAAGATGTGATTTCGGTTAAGTTTTCACTCTATCAAACTTGTATGCAAGAGAGTAGCAAGGCCATTCTTATCTCTACATAGTTAAGAGAAAGAAAGGTGGATGGCTATTATTCATTCCTTCCAATCTAATGGGATGAACGACTAGGATTCATTCCTTCCAATCTAATAGGATGGACGACTAGGATTTATTCAATCCTATCAAATAGGATACCAATCCTAAACATAGGTTCTCTTCCCCTTTTATATTTATATTACAAATTTCCTACAATTAGGAAATGTATTATTGATCTCATCAAAATATGATTTTAATTCCCTTCAAAATCTTATTAAAAGAAATTCCACCAATTCAATTGAATTCACAATTTCAATATGAACTAAATGTAGGGAGACAGATCCGGAATCCACAAAGAAAACTAGATCTAAAACTCGATTTTTTAAAAAAAAATTCACACAAGAGAGAAATAATATCTTTAGATTGAAGATTGTAAACCGATCTTCACTTGCTTTGTGCTTGAATAGCAATCCACAATACTTAAGATCTTCCAATCTATTAGCTAAGATCAAAGTTTTGGGTGAACAAAACTAGGAATGTAGAAGAAGAAATATTATCTCTTGGGAGAGGAGGCTAGGGTTTCTTAGATCAAATGATAGAATAACCCTAATTGCTAGTTATAATATGATATATATAGACATCCTATAATAACCTAATTATTGTATTGGCTACTATGGGCCAAGATTAATCCATTGTAAGAAACCCATTTGTTTATTTTTAGTCCAAGTCCAAATATAATTAATTTTATGGACCAAAGTCCAAATTAATTATAAGACCAATAAAAATAAATACTCCTAACTTATTTTATTTAGGCCCAACTATAATTAATCTTATGGACTTAAGTCCAAATTAATTATAAGACCAAATAAAATAAATCAATTAATTTTATTCAAACTTAAATAATTAATTCCAAGGATTATATAATCCTTAATTAATTAATTATACCTACTTAGAACAAAATTAAGTCTTCCTCAATTCCTATTTTAGAATGATGCAAAAATCATTCATAAACAATAGGGCTAGATTGGTGACCTTAAGACACAATGTTCATGTCTCTATAAAATGACCAATATACCCTTGCTACATAATAGCAATATACTTAGCCATTTTAAATATCTTCTATTATCACCATAAGAGGATGATGTACTCCAAGAAGCATTGTTGTAGTAACAGAAAGCTTGTTGTGATAAATCTCAACATTTCGTTTTTGACTTACATGTGTATTGACACATTTGCCCTTCTATGTAACACCCACTATTGAGCCTAGGTCTGATGTAGTATCACCTTACTCAATAGCATCTACCATCCTTCTGTATCTTATTCAATTCGTTAAGTTCACATGAATATTCACTGAAAGAATATTCAGTACTGAATAGTACTACCAAGGCCTTAGGTTCAGTGAACTAACTTGAACAATCCACAAGGGGGTGATTAATCCATCTCATAAATGAGATGGCATAGAGACCCTA
>JAWZTD010047865.1:0-11327 GCA_035221335.1 Echites panduratus | reverse complement strand
AAGGACATTTTGTTTGTGACTGCACTGGGCCTATAATGTTATGGCCCATATATGACTCAAATGTTTTCATTTCTAGTTGTGTGATGTTTGTTGAATCTTAGCCTTCTTGGATTGTTGACGATGGAACATCAAACCATGTAGATAGAGATCGAGAAGTATTTATATAGTACCGTCGGATAAGGGCTCGTATGAAATTTTTATACTTAGGAGACCACACTAGAGTAGAGGTTAAAGGTATTGGAACAAGCCAGCTCCAGTTGAGTGGTGGTTGTACCTTAGTCAAACATGGTGTTATTTTCGCACCTGTTATTTGACGGAACTTGGTCTCTGTTGTTGTGTTATTAAGCTTAGGATATCATTTGCATTTTCATGATTCATTTGTTGATGCATCTTTGAATGCTATCTATTATGGTTTTGGTGGTCTTGTGAATGGTTTTATTGTCCTAGATATGAATAATGAAGTGTTAGATAGTACTAATAAAAGTTTTTTTTCTTTTATAACATCTTCCAATTAGGAGAATAATGATGGTACTATCTGGCATGCTAGACTAGGCCATATAGGGCAAGATCGAATGACTAGACTTGCTAAAAAGGTCTTTTAGGACGAGTTTATAAGGTAGAGTTGCCTACTTGTGAACATTGTCTAACGAGAAAAGCAACTAGAAAACCTTTCGCTCATGGTATTAGAGACTAATATGTAATGGAATTAATTCATTTAGACAATAATTTGTGGTTGCCTTGTATTTAATCACTTTTATAGATGATTATACTCATTTCTGTCATGTCTGTCTGATCGCACAAAAGTCTGACTCATTAGAATGCTTTAGACGTTATCTCAACTTTGTTGAAATTAAGTTAAATAAGAAAGTTATGGCTTTAAGAATTGATCAAGGAAGAGAATATCAATCTGAACAATTTAAGGAATTGTGTAGTGAAAAAGGTATTATGAGACAATTGATAATGTCCGTTAGACCACCACAAATTGGTGTTGCTGATAGGAGGAATAGAAAATTGTTAAATATGGTAGGGTCAATGATGGCAAATGCAAATTTACCTATCTCATTTTGGGGAGATGCATTATTGACAGCCACTTATATACTTAATCGTGTACCAATAAAGTCAGTTACATCAACACCATATGAGTTGTGGACATTTAGAAAACCTGAACTTACTAATTTTCAACACCGTATGAGTTGAGTAGTATGTAAGATAATATCCTAGTACAGTTCAAGGTTTATAAAAGTTCTTATGAAAATTGGAAAGCTTTGAAAGAAAAATTTTGAGTTATTTCTAAAACCTAACTTCGGAAGCCGACCATCAGGTTTGGCAATTATAAAAAGGAGTCAAACCATACAATGAGATAACATCTCCAGGAGATGAAAATGATGGTCATTATTCTTCATAATGCTGGAAATATTCTTACTATTGATCAACAAGTAGATGCTGTTATCATTTCCATACCTTAACATAGGTAACAAATGATTGTGAATAAAAATCTTAATGATCAAGTGAAGACCTTTTATGAAATTGCTAAACAACATGATTTAGAGGCTGAGCTACTTGAAGCAACTGAACGATCTAGCAAGCTCTACTTGTTGCAACAATTTCAGGCAAAACTAAAGGTTTGAAGAGTAAATAGAATTGGAACAATTACTGCGAAAGTAAGAAGTGTGGTCAGGCTCCAAAATTTACTAAGGCAGATGCACATAAGAAAAGCAAGTGTGCTAAGCAGGACAAGTCTAAGATGAAAAGCTTCAATTGCAGAAGCTAGGACATTTTGTTCATGACTGCACTGAGCCTATAAAGTTATGGCCCATACATGACATTAATTTGTGGTTGCCTTGTATTTCATCAATTTTATAGACGATTGCACTAATTTCGGTCATGTCTGTCTGATCGCACGTAAGTCCGAGGCATTAGAATGCTTTAGACGTTATCTCAACTCTGTTAAAAAATCAACTAAATAAGAAAGTTATGGCTTTAAGAATCGATCAAGGAAGGGAATTTCAATCTGAATAATTTAAGGAATTGTGTAATGAAAAAGCTATTACGAGACAACTGATAATGTCTGTTACACCACAACAGAATGGTGTTGCTGAGAGGAGGAATAGAAAATTGTTGAATATGGTATGGTTAATGATGGCAAATGTAAATTTACCTATCTCATTTGGGGATATGCATTATTGACCGCCACTTACATACTTAATCGTGTACCAACAAAGTCAGTTACATCAACACCATATGAGTTGTGGACAGGTAGAAAACCTGATCTTACTAATTTTCAACACCATATAAGTTGAGCAGTATGCAAGATAATATCCTAATAGAGTGCGATGGTTATAAAAGTCCTTATGAAATGTGGAAAGCTCTGAAAGAAAAATTTTGAGTGATTTCTACCACCCTACTTCGGAAGCTGATCATCAAGTTTGGCAATTATAAAAAGAAGTAAAACCATACAATGAGACAACACCTCCAGGAGACGAAAAGGGTGATCATTATTCTTCATAATGCTGGCCATATTCTTACTAATGAACAACAAGTAGACGCTGTCATCATTAGATGAAGAAGAGATCGAAAGTGAGGAAATTAAAGAACAAATTGAGATGAAAGATGGAAGGGAGAAAGATGTTGAGTTACAAGATAATGAGAGGAAAAATGAGATTGAATTAGAAAAAGAGCTTGAGAAACAAGACAAAGAAAAGTGTGAAATTGAAAATGAAGACACGAGTGAACAAAAAGAGATTACTCATGAGAAAGAAAGAGAAAATGAGAGTGTGAATGAAAAGAAAAGAGTGGAGTTGAATTGAAAGGTTTGAATGGAGAAAATTGTAGCCACTATGAAAAGGAAAGAGAGGATGAGAGTGATTTGGTTTTCAAGATGAACCAAGAAAATTTTACACCCATTTCTAACATTGACCATTCATTCTCTAATGTTCTTGTTCCAAGATTTCGGGCTTAGAAGGCCAAATCATAGAGAATGAAGGAAGGGAAAACATAGTAATGAGTGAGATGTTAATGCGGTTCACTCTTATATCTACTCTTGGGGACATGTTACTGAATTTTGAACATGAAAGAATGTTGTCTTTGGTTTAGTATGACATTGGAAATGCTTTTGATATAAGTGAACAAGGTGTTCTTGTTAATTCTTTTAAGCATGATGAATTCTTGTTTGGAAGAAAAAAATTGTGTTTCCATGAGTTTGAAGGAATCATTCTTGAGTGAACATGCTTGTGAATATGTGCTTAATGTTTCTACACAAATAGCATATGTTGATTTCCATGAGCTTGATGATTGTTTATTTGATGGAAATGTTTTATCAATGAATAGGTGTTTTAATTATGAATTGCTGAAATTTGAGTTTCATGGAAATGGATTAGAGTTATATCATTGTGGTTTGGAATGCTTAAAATTCATGGGGAAGGACATATTTGACTCTTATACAAATAGACTCTCTCAGTTTGTCTTGGATGACCGAGTCTTGTGGATTTTTGATGTTACTATTCCAAATTCAAAGTTCTATCTTTGTGGTATTTTGTGTGTATTGATTGTTGAATCTGAAGTTCTTGGTTATCTTGTTTGATGAGTATTTCTCTGTGATGCATATGAGGAGAAAGTCTATTCTTGCTAAGGATAACTCTTTGTTGAGACTTCATGATGAGATATTACACTTTGACCACTTATTCTTAAAGGCAGTTGTGAAACTTCATGATCTTGAATATAACATGGATGCAATGTGTTTGATCTTTATTTGGTGGAGTTACATGTTGACATGGTGTACATTTTGTGCCATCAATAAAGACTTGTTGAACATTTTGGAATGTTTCCTAAATTGCATTGACTACAAAGTTGTCCATCTTGATGATAATGTAGGTTCTAATATATGTGAGAGTTATCTTCTTGTTAATCTTATACATGTGTTTGAAGTTTTAGATGGAAAACTTGTGAATGCTATGGAAAGGAATTGTTTAATGAGTTTTTTGTGCAAAAATTCATATTTGTTATGCTTTTAGTCCATGCTCTATATAAACCAATGAGACACTTGGTAAGTATTCTTGGAATTTTTCTTCAATCAGTATTAATGGTCATTCTCCTTTTCATGTTGGAATTGAAGATTCGAGGACGAATCTTTTCAAAGAGAGGGAGAATGATGGAGGTCAAGGAACTTTGATTCAAACAATTTGGAAGTTTCTTACAAGGATAAAATCAACATTTCAAGTCTTGAATATTTGAAGACAAATCTTTTCAAAGAAGGACGGAATGATGGGAATCAAAGAAGGAATAAGGCTTCAGAGGATCAACATTTCTAGTATAAAGAAAGGTTGAACACATTGGTGTTCAAGCATGAAGAACAACTTGATTTGAAGATCATTTTCAATGTCGAAAAGTTGATGAAAATAGAGAAGCTTTAATGTCTTGGATTATATCATAATTGGAACGGTTAGAGAGCTTCATTTTATGTCAAAAATTTATCCAAGATGTTAAAGGATCAAAAGTAGATGAAAACTTGATGAAATGGAGCAAAAATAATGTACGAAAATGTTTAGAAAATGGCCCAACCGGCTCAGGCTAATTTCTAGGCCAAAATGGGCCAAAATCGTGGCTGGCCAACTCCAGATAGCTACAGTACACGAGTTGCTACAATAGCTCTGTTTTTTTATATTTGTTGTTATAGTAATTTTTGTTTGGTTTAAGGGGTTTATTATGTCTTTTGACCCCAGGTTAGATTAGGGTTGAAATACTATAAATACATCCTTATTATGTATTTTGAAAAGACTTTTATCAATGAAAAACAATCTTTTAATCAAAAATGTCTTTTCCTTTTTGAGAGAGAATTGTGAAGATCAAACTTAGGGTTTCTACATGAAGAAGTTTGGGTTTTTGAGAAACTACTTTGAGACTTTCTCCACTTTGGTTTAGTTGTTGAATTGTCTTTAAATTCATTAGATTGGTTTAGGAAATCAATTCCAAAGGTCAATCTAATGCTAAACTCGAACTAATTGATGAAAATCTTGGGAATTACTTTTGTGATACGATCCTTAGAATTGAGCCACTCATATGAGAAACAACAATTAAAAGGAATCATATCATTTTGGGTACTGTAGCTATCTGGCACCAGACAACCACTGTTTTAGCCCATTTTGGCCTGGAAATTGGCGGGCATCAGATGGGCCATTTTCCCAACATTTTTAAGCATTATTTTGGCTCCATTTCATCAAGTTTTCATCTACTTTTTATCCTTTAACATCTTGGATAAATTCTTGACATAAAATGAAGCTTTCTAACCCTTTAATCCAAGACTTTAAAGCTTCTCTATTTTCATCAAAGTTTCCACATTGAAAATGATCTCAAATCAAGTTGTTATTCATGGTTGAACACCAATGTCTTCAACCTTTCTTCATACTTGAAATGTTGATCCTTTGAAGCCTTACTCCTTCATTGAATCCCATCAAGTTGAGTTGTGGTCGTACCTTAGTCCTGCATGAAGTTCTATTCTAATAGGATATTCAAAGGAACTTGGTCTCTGTTCTTGTGTTATTAAGCCTAGGATGTCATTTTCATGATTCAATTGTTGATATACCTTTGAATACTATCTATTATGGTTCTTATAGTCTTGTGAATGGTTTTATTGTTGTAGATATTGATAATGAAATGTTGGCTAGAACTAATAAAAGTTTTTTTTTTCTTTTGTAACATCTTCCAATTCTGAGAATAATAATATTACTATCTGGCATGCTAGCCTAGGCCATATTGGACTGGTATGTTGAACATCAAAGAGTTTTTTACTAATATTTTTTGCAGCATTCATGTTTTGCAAAACCATTTATCTGAGTGTCTAATTCTAGCAATGCATTTTCATGCAGCTACCTTTGTGGTTGCCTTGTATTTTATCACTTTTGTAGATGATTATACTCATTTCAGTCATGTCTGTTTGATTGCACATAAGTTTGAGGCATTAGAATGCTTTAGACATTGTCACAACTTCGTTGAAAATCTGTTAAATAAGAAAGTTATGGCTTTAAGAACCAATGAAGATAGAGAATATCTATCTGAACAATTTAAGGAACTGTGTGATGAAAAAGGTATTGTGAGACAACTGATTATTTCTGTTGCACCACAACAAAATGGTGTTGCTGAGAGAACAAATAGAAAATTGTTCGATATGGTAATGTCAATGATGGCAAATGGAAATTTACCTATCTCATTTTAGGGAGATGCTTTATTGACCGCCACTTACATACTTAGTCATGTATCAACAAAGTCAGTTACATCAACACCATATGAGTTGTGGATAGGTAGAAAACAGGATCTTACTAATTTTCAACACCATATGAGTTGGGTAGTATGCAAGATAATATCTTAGTAGAGTTTAGGGTTATAAAACTGCTTATGAAATATCTGAAGCTTTAAAGGAAAAATTTGGTAGTTTTTTGTAGCACCCAAGTTCAGAAGTTGATCATCAAGTTTGGCAATGATAAAAAGATGTCTAACCATACAATGAGACAACATGATGGAAACCTAGCTCCTTTGTTGTCACAAGAAGTAATCACAAGATCAAATGCATCAAAGATGAGAAAGTCATTCATTTCGTTTTTTGCGAAGAAAGAAGGAACTACTTTATTCAGAAGCTATCCTTGTAGGAAATAGTTTGAAGATAATCAAGTTGATTTGAAGATATGGAATGTATTTTCATTAAAGGAGGACGAAAGCTTGAATTCATGCTTCAATGCATGTCAAGAAAGGAACCAACATGGAAGGGAATCGAAACCACATGAAACTTGGAGAATTGGAGCTAAAAGAATGAAGATGGCAAGAAAAATCAAGGCTATCTGGCACCAGGTAGAACCTGTCCTCCACCAGACTGAATGGACTAACAAATTGTGCAATCCATAAGCATTCCAGCCCCATCCGGTGCCAGGAAGCTCCTGTCTGGCCCAGGACACCCAACTGGATAGTATTGTTTAGTTTAGTTTTTATTGGTTTTAAGCTTGTCTTTAGACATTAGTTTGGGGGTGTTTTATGTAATTAACACCTAAGAATGTCTTAATTTAGATGTTTCCCTACTATAAATATTTTTTATTTTGTATTCAAACTTATCTAATCTATTTTGAATCAAATTACAACATTTCTTTGAAAAAATTTTCTGATCAATTTGATCAAACTAGTCAGATCTTTGGAAAATCTTTTAGGGTTCTTGAGTAATTACAATTGGGCTATCAATTACTTTTTTTTTTAGTTATTGATGTGTTTTTACAAATCAAGAGAATGATTGATGTAGAATTTGCTTCAGAGGGCATTCTAATTAACCAAACCTAAAGCCTAATTGAATTCTTAGAATTAAGTTTGAGATTTGATCTTGATTGCATTCCAACATCAATCCAATTTCGAAAATCACATCATCTTTTGGTATTAGAGCTATGGTTTCTTCAATTAAGGTTTGAACTATCTTTTTTTAGTTTCAATTGTATGCTTGGATCATGTTTGTTTCAATTATTTTGTGATTTTGTTCTTCTATATCTATCCTACTTTCTCATTGTGATCTTTGTTTGTGTGGATCTAACCTAAGGCCAAAAACAGGGGCTGATTCAATTTGTTTGGTCTTTGTTTTTCTTCTATCTTCCATGTAAAAGATAATTACAAAAAAGAGAAAGAATGTTATTGGAACAAAGTTGAAAAGAAAAAAACAGAAACAAAAAGAAAGAAAAACAGGGGTGAAAAGAATTGCAAGAAAAATTTGAGAAAAAGTGAATTGAAATTGCTGAATTGCATTGAGACTTGTTTGATTTGAATAGTTGAAGGTGTGAAGAAGATTTGTGATTGAGTTGGAAGTTGAATTGATATTGATTGGTGCAAAATTGAATTAGTTTTGAGAAATTTTCATTGTAGAGATTATTGATCACAATTTTTTTCGACCTCTAGGTGTTTGAGAAAATACCTATCATCGATTTCTTTGAACTCTAAGTATTCTATCACTTCAATTGTGTTGATCGACCTATTTTCTAGACTCTTTGGTTCTTGTAAGTGAATTCTTTGTTGACTATTTGACATTGTTCTTTTGAATCAACTAAGAACTTCAAAAAGAGTTTGAGTGGGAAAATGCTGAGGGAAGTGAGATTCTTAGAGTGAAGAAAAAGCCATCAAAAGTGTGAAACATGAGTGATAGTGAGAAATCATGAACAAAGAAGTATCAGCTTCATCACAAGCTTCAGGTAAGGGTGAAGATCATGGAGGGATTTCTTTTGTAGTAGAGGAAGTTGTCACATAATATGGATGATATGAGAAGGGAGCTCATTTCAAGGATGGAGCAAGTGGAAGAAAGAGTAAATTCTAATGATGCAACTTGCCCTCATCATTTGAGAAATGAAGTACCACAAAGTGGGAGAGGAAGAGGACATCAACCAAGAGTTCCACCAAGAAGGAGACATGTGCAAGAAGAATATGAAGAGGATGATAACCATGATCGTGATTATGAAGATGAGTATGAAGAAGAGAGGCCAAGAAGACAAAGGTGGGACAATGATGTTAATAAGAATCTTGGAAGCATCAAGTTAAAGGTGCTACCTTTCTGTGAAGGAGATGATCCAAATGAATACTTGGATTGGAAAGGAGAGTGGATTCAATCTTTGAATGCCACAAATTTTCTGAAGAAAAGAAGCTTAAATTAGCCATTGTTGGGTTCATGGATTATGCCATTGTATGGTGGGATCATTTGGTAATTACAAGGAGAAGGCAAGATGCTCTACCTATAGAGACATGGGAAGACATGAAGGTGTAGCTAAGAAAGAGAAAATATTTTTCATTCTAGATGTTTAATTAATGGAAAACTATGTAGTATGATTGTTGACAGTGGAAGTTGTGTGAGTGTTGCTAGTTGGTATATGGTGGATAGGTTGAAATTGCTATACATTGATCATCCAAAACCATATAGATTCAAAGGTTAAATGATAGTGGAGAAGTAAAGGCTGGAAAGCAAGTTAGAGTATCCTTTTTCAATAGGAAAGTATAGTGATGAAGTGTTATGTGATGTGGTTCCCATGCAAGCAGCACATTTGTAACTTGGTAGACCTTGGTAATATGATAGAAAAGTGACATATGATGGCTACAAGAACAAATACATACTTGAGTTTGGGGGAAGAGGAATCATTTGAATTCATTAAAACCACATGAGGCTTATGTGGATCAAAAGACACTTCTTGAGAAGATGAGAGGATTCTATGAGGAAAAAAGAAAACAGAGAAAACAAAATGATAGTGGATTGAAATTGAAAGAAAAGGAGAAGAGAAAAAAAGAAAAGTTGAAACAATCTATGAGGAGTAAGAGGAGAAAAGAAAAGATTGAGAAAAAAAGAGTTAAAAGAAAGTGAACTTTTATGCAAAAGAAAGAGAGGTAAAAAAAGCTTTTGTGAGCATGAGGCCTATGGCATTACTTATGTATAAGCATTTTTTGATTTCTTCTTCTAATGAGTTTAACAATTCTTGTCCAAGTGCCATTGGCTCACTTTTGCAGGAATTTGAGGATATTTTTCCATAAGAGTTACCTAAGGAGTTGCCACCCATCCGTGGAATAGAACATCAAATTGATTTGCTTCCAGTAGCGCCTCTTCCAAACAAGGTAGCCTATAGGGTAAGCCTGGAAGAAACTAAAGAGCTTCAACTACAAGTGGAGGAACTAATTGAAAGAGGTATGTGAGGGAACGCTTGAGCCCTTCTGCAGTGCCAGTACTTCTTGTGCCAAGGAAATATGCGACACGAAGAATGTGTGTTGATTGTAGGGCAATCAACAAGATTACGGTAAAATGTCGCTTTCCCATTCCTCGTTTGGATGCTATGCTTGATGAATTAAGTGAGATTGTTTGTTTTACTAAGATTGATTTGAAGAGTGGTTACCACCAGATAAGAATGGAAGGTGATGAGTAGAAAACAGCTTTCAAAACAAAGAATGGACTTTATGAGTGGTTAGTCATGCTCCTTGGGCTCACAAATGCACCAAGCACTTTTATGAGATTAATGAATCACATTCTTAGGAATTGTATTGAAAAATTTGTGTTGGTGTATTTTGATGACATCTTGATTTATAGCAAATGCTTGAAAGATCACGTGGATCATTTGAGATGTGTTTTATATATCCTTAGAAATGAGAAATTATATGCCAATGTGAAAAGGTGTTCTTTTTGCTTGAATAAAAATAACTTTTCTTGGTTATATTGTTACTTCTAATGGGATACATGTTTATAAGGAGAAAGTAAAAGCAATCAAGGAATGGCCAACACCTAAATGAGCAAGTGAGGTAAGAAGCTTGCATGGTTTGGTGTCATTCTATAGAAGGTTTGTCTCCAACATTAGCACTATTGCAACTCCTCTTATTGAAATGATTAAGGTAAACGTGAAGTTTAATTGGGGAAAAGAGCAAGAGAAAGCTTTTCAAATGTTAAAGTCTAAGTTGGCTAGTGCCCCTGTCCTTTCCTTACCCGATTTTTCAAAAGTTTTTTAGATTAAGTGTGATGCTTCGGGGTTGAATTTTGGTGTGGTACTCATGCGAGATGGGAAACCTTTAGTATATTTTAGTGAAAAGTTAAGTGGACCTATCTTGAATTACTCTACATATGACAAGGAATTGTTTGTTTTGGTTAGGTCACTATAACATTGGCAACACTACTTGTGGGCTAAGGAGTTTGTTATCCATATGGATCATGAGTTTTTCAAGTACCTCAAGGGCCAACAAAACCTGAACTAAATTGCTTTCAACTCTCAAAGCTAAATTGCTTGGTTTTGAGTTTATTAAAGAGTTGTACATGGAAATGACGACTTTAAGAAGTGGTTTGTTGCTTGTGAGAAGAATCCTTGTGAGAATTTTTCTTTGCATAATGGATACTTGTTTAGAGAGGATAAGCTATGCATTCCTAAATGTTCCTTGAGAAAATTGCTTGTTGTTGAAAATCATAGTGGAGGACTTATGGGACATTTTGGAATCACAAAAAACTTTGGCTATTTTGAAAGAACATTTTTATTGGTCACATATGAAAAAGGGATATGGTTAAGTTTGTGAGCCATGCATTGTGTGTAAGTGTGTAAGAAGGCCAAATCTACTCTCAAACCACATGCTTTTACATGCCTTTACCTATTCCTAGAGCTCCGTGGGAAGATGTTTAAATGGATTTTGTGCTTGGACTGCCAAAAACTAGAAGGGGTAAAGATTCCATTCTTGTGGTAGTTGATAGATTCTCGAAAATGTCACATTTCATTGCATGTTCAAAAATTGATGATGCCTCTCATGTTGCAAATTTGTTTTTCAAAGAGGTGGTAAGACTTCATGGCATTCCAAAAACCATT
>JAWZTD010047854.1:0-11328 GCA_035221335.1 Echites panduratus | reverse complement strand
CATTAGTGGAGCACTAATGGCATAATCCTTCGATGTGGGATTTAATGTATTTATTCTTAAGTTTGTATAAGTATTAAGTCCCCCTCCTTTGAGGGTTATTTGCTTGTAATTGAGCAAGTTATTTTCTATGAACTTGTATATATTTGTATAGTTCACAGAATGAGGATCAAATCCATGTATATATTTCATGAGAAGGGTAATGTAACTGTTGGTAAATTGAGGTGTAAATACACTATAGTATATCATATGCCCCCCTTTTTTTTCAGGATTTACAAATCTGTCGGGTTTGTTCACCCTTTTGGGTTTTCTGATCCCAATCGGGTTTATGTCCTGTCAGGATTTCTTGTCCCGATCAGGTTTCCTGATCCCGATCGGGTTTAGGTCATGTCAGGATTTCTTGGAATATTGGAAGCCAATATGAGGAATCGGCGAAGATGTTAAAAGAACACTTTGATGTGAAAGGGGAGGATCTGCTATTTTATGTGAAGCGGAGAATCGTCCCATTGTAGATGAACTGGACTATGTAGTATTCAGTTAAAGAAATGTGTGATGTGGAAAGTATCGAAGATATAAAGGGATAAAAATTGCATGGATGGTAGCCACAAGTGGTCCCATCAAGTGCTAGTAATGGGGATATGGGGTAATCTAACGGTGAGATTTGAATAAAATGTCTTGCCGGTTGCGTTTCTCGAAACCCCACATAAGTAAAATTAGGTTAAATGAAAAAACCATTTACCATTTGCTAATCTATGTTTTGAAGAACTCTGGGGATAACAGTGACAGAACAAAGTATTTAGCAGTGAAGGATTTTACAGTGCGAAGGGAGTTCACTGTATTTACCAAAAGAGTAATTGGTAATACTGTCGTGTTTGAAATGGAAGGATTTTGCTTTTGTCTGGGATATTAACGGGTAATTTTTCTTTTATTTTGCAGTTGTGTTCGTGTTCTTGAAGATTTATTTCCATGGCTGCTGACCAAGGTACTTTGATTTACCTTTGTCTTTTTTGTTTTCTAGAATTCCGATAGTAAGGATGTCTAGTACGGAGATAGAGTCTGATGAACAGGAGGTGAGTGTGGGATTGGTGGAAAGGATGTTTGCAGCGATAGAGCGTCGGAGTGTCTTGGAGAGAGAAGGTGATGACAAAGTAGGTAGTGGGGAAGAGGAAGATGAAGTAATAAGGATCGGCGATATTGTTGAGGGAAGGAGACCGACAAATACTAGGTATCAATATAGAGACATAGTGATTGATTATCCATACGTAACTCAGGAATTAAGTAGGGTTGGAGTGGACAATTGCCCACCCTTAAGTTTAGTTGCGGCAGAACACAAAGATATGACTGAACCGGCATTCGATGAAGGAGAGAATGGTGTTCCACAGTATCAAAGCACCGAATGTAAATTTAGTAATGCTCGGGGAATTAGAGAGGAATTTAAATTGCCAGCCGATTGTGAGTTAAGAATCGGAGGCATAAATACAAGTATTAGGTTGCCACCGGAAGGGTTTCAAACTACATATTTGGCACATTTTAAAGAGAGGCTACGGTGCCGATTCATCCACTCCTCATAGATATATTGGTGTTCTTTTGTATTCAATTAAGACAATTGAATCCTAATGTGATACGGGCAACAGCAGCATTTATATTGATGTGTCGGGCATGTGGTGTGAGAATTAGTTTAGAGTTATGGAGGACATGCTTCATGTAATGTCAAAAATACAAATCCGAAGAAAGGCGTGGTTTTTTTTTTATGCTCAAAAGAAGTCATCTGGAAAGATGATCCTACAAGGACCGACATCAATCCATAACTGGAAACAAGATTATATTTACATAAAACATTCAAGTTTGTTAAAAATGAACTATGAATGGAATGAAAGTAAATCGGTGAATAATAAAAATCCAATTTTAGAGGGAACCAATTCACATGATTACTTGAAGTTAGAGAATTTTGGTTTTATGCTGAAATGTTATGAAAATTGGCCCGAGAAATTATTGATGGTTGGAGGGTTGACGGATCTGCAAGAGCTAAATATGGTGGAATTAAGTATGTGTAAAAATTATGTAGCTTGACCGATTGTGTATAAGGTATTATATTAATGTATTAATTGTTTGTGTTTGCAGGAAAAGAATTTGGAAAGAATATGCTATCAAAATTGGTATCAAAGAAGAAAGCATCGAGTATGGTGCCGAATTATGAAATTGTTCATGAGGTTCCGATGGATAAGAGTTTTAGCTTTATTACAGGTAACAATAATACATTTTATATTAATGGGATGTTTGCAGAGAAAAAAGGGAGAGTGGCCAATCCTCCAACAGCTGCTCAAGATAAAGGAAAAAATATAGTTGAAGGAAATAAGGCCGGTTCTAAACCACGAAGGGCAGGAAGAGTCGAAGGGGAGAAAATGATGCAAAGTTCATTTAATGCAGAAGAAGCCAGGCTGAGGAGAGAAGCTGCTAGGAGAATTGTGGGAGAAGAGAGACCATCGGCTTCAAGATGTAAAAGACGACAGCTGATGGTAGAAGAATCGTCAAGCAAGAAGGTGAGGGAGGTAATTAGAGAACCGCGTGAGTTGTCGGTGGAGGATGAAGAGAACCCATTACACATATCGGGTTGGGCTATCACAGAACAGGATTGGCTGTGCATGGAGAGAAGTGCAAAAGATTTTTACGAGCATGTATTTACTGATGGGGAGCTAAAAGTTTCAGCCAATAAAGAGTTGCGAGACATAATGAAGGAATGGTATTTCCAAATATGCAAGTTAGGTAATTTTAATATATGTTGACATATAGTATATAGAAAAGAAATATTTATCAGTTTTGTTTTGTGTGCAGACAATGGTGATAAATTATGAAGTATTTAAGAGGTTAGAGCAAGCGGCTACAGATATAGCTGACATGGAAAAAGAATAGGAGAATAAAGATGATGAAATAAAAGTCATGAAAGAAAAAATAGCTAAGTCGATAGCCGATGGTGAAAAGCAAGCAAAAACCGTAAATGCTTTAATCCAAAGCTCGATATGATGATGATAATGGCAATTTATTGGAATCAGTACAAGAACAAGTACTAGATAATTTTTGGCTTTCGGAGCGGTGCAAGAATATGTGGAATCGGGTAGCATACAAAGATATGAAGATCGGGTTTCAACTAATCATGGAAGGGATGCAAACTCAAGGGGTAACAGGCTATACTTCGTCGGAAGGTGTTGGCGCAATTCTGGAAGGGGGGAAAGACTATCCGCTTCCCTGGGATGGAGCATTTAATTTAAAGGAAATGGGAAAAGAGTTTCCATCAGTTAATGAAGGATCGGATGATGATGAACGGAGCCATGACGAAAATCAGATCGAACAAGAAAGAATTGTGCCAGCCGATTCTCAATGGCAAAATGTAGAAGAAAACATCCCACAGATACGGAAATACCAACAGATCAGTCAAGTATACAAGCGGATCCTCTGCCATCAAATGAAGACGAAGGCAATGCGAATATATCAAACTTGGACGATTCTTCTGCAGATCCATCAATATGAATGCTTATAATTTCAAATTTGTAATTGAAACAATGTTATTAATGGATAATTGTAATTGATGATATTTATTTTAATATTTTCTTAGTAAACATAACATGGAGCATATTCCGATGGATGAGCTTTATTTTCTTTTATTAATGGATAATATGGATGATTGTGGAAGTTTAAACGGAATTGGCAACAATATACAATTGAATTTGCAAGGACAGAGGATCATCTGAATTAAACGAACAAAACTTTATAAAGGACTTTTCAATTATATAGAATCGTCCTAATGTACAAGGGGATTCTCCATTGTAAAGAAATGTCTAAAAGAGAAAAATTTACAAATGAATTCCCCATCACAGAGAATCATATAAAATGAAATAAAAATATTACAAGATGACTGCTTAATGGTATATTAAAGTAAAAATGATAGTTTTTAGATAAAAGGATCTGTTAAACATATGAGACAAAAGCATTCCAAGTGCGAGCAACTTCATTTCCATCCATTATGATTGTCCTTTGCAACAATGTATGGTCCTTCCCAAGTTGGGTCCAGTTTTCTAGTTGAATCTTGTCTGTTGACCTCGTTTTTATTGAGAACTAGATCACCAACTTTCAATGGATTTGGCCGAACCTTCTTATTGTAGTAGCTGATGAATTTCTTTTTATAAGCTAATTCGTGTAGAGAAGTTCGGTGAAGAACTTCATCGAGGAGAATCAGGTTTTCTGCGAGCTTCTGATCATTCCATTGAGCATTGAATAAATCGATTCTTGATGATGAACTTCCAATTTCACTTGGGAGCATAGCATCTGTTCCAAAACACAAATTAAAAGGAGATTCATTTGTACGAGCATTAGGGGCAGTTCGATATGACCATAGAATATTAGAAATTTAATCTACCCATTTGCCCTTAGCTGAGTCTAAATGCTTCTTTAGACCTTGTAAGATAATTCTATTTGCCACTTCAGTTAAACCATTGGTTTGAGGATGTGCAACAGAAGTGAACCGATGATCAATGTGAAGTTGTTGGCAAAATTCATTGAATTCTTTAGACTCAAATTGCTTTCCATTATCTGTGATAAGGACAGAAGGAATACCATAACGAATAATTACTTGTTCCCAAAAAAAATTCTTTTACCTTTTTTAAAGAATTAAAGCCAATGAACGAGCTTCGATCCATTTGGTGAAATGATCAATTGCTACTACCAAAAATTCACGACCACCAGATACTTTGGGAAAGGGGCCTAAAAGGTCCATTCCAAATTGATTAAAGGGAATCGGGCATGTCATGGAATAGAGTTCTGTATAAGGAAGATGATGAACGTTGTCATGTAATTGACATTTTTGGCAAGTTTTAACAAATTGTTGGGAATCCTGATCCATAGTAGGCCAAAAATAACCTGCACGCATGATTTTTCTGGTTAAGGATCGGCTGCCAATATGAGAGCCACATATACCTTCATGTATTTCTCTGAGAATATAATTGCCTTCATCAGGAGAGACACATTTTAAGAGCGGCCAAGAAAATGCTTTGCTTTATAATTGATTGTTCTTAATGACATACCTTGATGAAGAAGTTTGGATTTTGCGTGCTTCTGTTTTGTCTGCTGGTAAAGTACCATCGGTAATGTATGAAAAATTGGGGTGATCCTGGATGAAGGAGTATCAGCTGGAAAAAGAGAGATATAATCAATAGTTTTCTTTTGTAAGGGTTCAATCCAAAGACCATCAAGATAAGTTCCAGATTGAACTTTGGACAAAAAATCGGCTTCAAAATTCTGTGCTCGAGGAACATGTTCAACTTTAAGATAGGCAAAATTTTGAAAGTGTTTATGAGCAATGGCGAGATAATTTTACATGTTATCTTCTCTTGCTTCATACTCACCATTAACATGTCCCACAAGAAGCTATGAATCTGTTCGCATAATTAAATTTTTCAAGTGAAGGCTTTCTACCACGCGAAGACCTGCCAAGAAAGCTTCGTACTCAGATTCATTATTGCTAATTGGGAAATCATATTTCAAAGCATATGTGAATCTGGTACCTTCGGGGCTAAGTAAAACAAAGCCTGCACCCTTAGCCTATCGGTCTGTATTAAAAATCCAACAATCCTGTAAAGGAGGAGGAGTGTCAGGTATGAGTGAATTTTGAGAGGATCGGGGCAAAGTACATTCCAAAACAAAATCGGCTAGAATCTGACCTTTTTTAGTTTTTCTAGGGAGATAATGGATATCGAACTCTGAAAGTTTGATAGCCCATTTCATCAGTCAACCGGCTATATCCGGCTTGTGCAAAATATGCCTGATAGGAGCATTTGTTAGTGAATGAATCGTATGGGATTGAAAATAGGGCTTTAATTTTCTAGCGGTGATAATTAAAGCCAAAACATGTTTTTCCAAGGGTGAGTATCAGGACTCAAGACCTTGGAGAACATGACTCACATAATAAATTGGTTTTATGTTTGAACCCTTTAAGGCACACAAAACTGAACTTATTGTAGATTGTGAGATTGAAATGTATAACTGAAGAACTTCACCGATGGTAGGTGATACTAGGATCGGGGCAGATCCTAGAGCAGTTTTAAGCTTTTGAAAAGCATCTTCACAAGTAGAAGTCCATTGAAAATGTTTAGAAATTTTGATTACCCGTTAAAAAGGCAAGGACTTTTCTCCAGATTTTGATGAAAATCGATTTAAAACAGCAATCCTTCTAGTTAAATTTTGAACCTCCTTGATATTTGAAGGAGATTTCATATTCAGCAAGGCTTGTATCTTGGAGGGATTTGTATCAATGCCCCGGCGGGAAACAATTTGCCAGCTTCCACTCCAAAGGAACATTTCTTCGGGTTCATCTTGAGTCCAAACTTGGACATTGTTTGGAAAGATTCTTCAAGATCACCCAGAAAAGTATCATTTGTGCTTGACTTGATAAGGATATCGTCAATATAAGCTTCAACATTCCTTCCAAGTTGTGGTGCAAACATGCGGTTGATCATGTCTTGAAAATCGACACTTGCATTTTTTAAACCAAATGGCATCCTTGTGTAACAAAATAAACCTTGAGAAGTGGTGAAAGAAGTTTTATCTTCATATTCGATTGCCATTTGAATCTAATGATATCCTTTATGAGCATCCAGAAAGGAGAGAAGAGAATATCTGGAGGTAGCATCTACCATATGATCTGTTCTGGGCATAGGAAAAGGCTTCTTGGGAATGGCCCGATTCAAAGAAGTGAAATCGATGCACATCCTCCAGGAACCATCTTATTTGGGTACAACCACTGGGTTGGCAACCCACTTGGGAAATTGAACTCGTCGGATGATTCCAGCCTGTAGCAAATCGCTCACTTCATTTTGTATTGCCTTTTGCTTTTCAAGAGAAAAGAATCGGTGGTTCTGAATAATCGGAGGATAATTACATGCAATGCCCAATCGGTGTTCAGTAAAGTGTCCGGGAACTACTCCCAAATCTCTGGTAGACCACGCAAAGATGTGTTGATACTTAGCCAGAAGATCTAGAAGGGCATGTTTAAGATGAACTGGTAAACTTCGGCAGATCGTGATCACTCTTTCGGGATATCAAGCAGAAAGATGAAATTCTTCTAGGTCACCGACAGGAGTAATACGTTCTTCAATTTCTGGAGCATCAGCCAAAGATTGTTCAAAAGGTTGTTTCATCTTAAGATCTGGTTGTGCCTTAGCAACCTCCATCTTGTAACAAGTATGAGCAGCTTGAATGTCCCCATGAATCTCAATAGATCCAGCTGGATTTTGGATAACAAGCTTATTGGCAAACGTGCTAACATGTGCTTGCATCAAATTCAACCCTGGTCGTCTCCAATTTATGTTGTAACTGGAAGGAGAATCAACCATAATGAGCTCGGCATTTTGGGTGACTGAGTGAGGAGGAGATCCCCACTGGACAGGAAATGTGCGAGGGCCAAGAGCATAGATAGTATCTCCGGAGAAGCCAACTAATGGGATGCGAGAAGTTTTGATGTCTTCATCTTTCAAACCCATCTTCTCATAGGCTTCATAATGCAAAATGTTGGTTGAACTGCCAGTGTCTACTAAGATACGTTTGATGAGGCAATCAGAGATGAGTAAGGAAGTGACCAAAGGGACATCATCATTAACTATTTTGGAAGGTTCAGTCTTCAATTTCTTGTTGAGTTGAACTTCCATGGCTGAATGTACACCCGTAATAACATCAATGACTTTGGGAGGACACGTTGAGTAGAAGGAGGATGCTTCACTTTAATGTGACCAATGTATTGTTTCAATTGAACACGTTGAATGGTGAATTCAATTTCTTTTCTCAACTGAAAGCATTCATCAGTGGTGTGACCAAGGTCTTTGTGGAACATGCAGTATCGGCTCTGGTCTCGCTTTTCCAAAGGGGATTGAATTGGAGGGGGAGTGTTCAAAATCCCTTGATCCTAGACTTGCTGAAGAATCATTGTGGGAGGAGTATTAAGATGAGTGAAATTAGGAGATGGTTTTGGAGGATATCCACTAGAGGAGGATCGGCCTTTAGAGGAAGCTGTTGCAGGAGTTCGTTTGTGATAAGATTTATTAGGAGGGAAAGGATGAGAGGAGGAAATAGTGGGACGATCGGCCTTAGGAGCATCTGACGAAGATGCTTTAGGATTATAGGGACGATAGGAATGTACATGTGGTGTTGAAGAATGAGAAGGTGGAAAATTATTGAATCGGCTCCTCTTTGAAGATTGGCTATCTGCTTGCTTGGCAAAGGCTTCCAATTCTTCTTGACGAGTGGTCTTCTTAGAAGTGGAGGAAGACTCGATGCGAATAAGCTTACAGACTTTATTCATCAACTCAGAGCTTGTACGAGGAGGATTAGCATAAATCTTGTCATGGTTTCAGCCATGCTGGAGACCATTACAGAAAGCTTCTGCATACACAGGTTCTATGCAATTGGTAATTGTTTGAGCTTCGGTATTAAACCTATTCCAGTAGTCATTTAAAGATTCGTCTTTTCTCTAACGAATATTCAATAGATGAGACTGATGCCGAAGATGGACTGTATTACCAGCATATTGGTTCCGGAAGCGCTCCTTGAAATGAGCAAAAGAATCTATGGAATTAGGAGGTGAGCCAGAATACCAGTCCAAAGCTTTGCCTATCAATGTAGTGGAAAAGGCAAGACAGAGCAAGACATCATCAGGATCATAGAAGGTCATAACCGAATTAAATTTCTCTAAGGAGCTATTAAATTTCTCTAACTCTGGGATTTTAAAATCTGGTGGAACTTTCCCATGCTTCAAAGCTTCTGTGAGCGGACAACCATCAGCAGGTTGTAACAATGCCTGATCATATTTAAGAAGGCAAGGCATCATCTTCTTGACTTGCTGCTCCAATGCTTTAACTTTGTTAGTAAGAGCAGGAGTATGTGTACGAGTAGTAAGGGTAGGAGGAGCAGCCTTTGATGGGAGGACGGGACGAGGAGAAGTCTCTGCGGTATAAGAGGAAGGAATATATGGAGGATGAAGGGGAGCAGGCTGCTTATCTTTGAGTTTGGATAGGACTTCATCAGCGTCCGCAGGAGTTAAAGGAGCTTTATGACTGGAAGAATGAGCAGGATGTGGGGATGGGACAAGACCACGTGTCTGAAGAAATTGTTGAAAAGAGTCATGATGGTCAATACCGAGACGCATCTTGTCCATATCTGTGAGAGGTTTGGATTTAGGGCGAGGATTATTGGAAATCATTAATCTGTTATATGTACTATCACCCATGGAAGGAATATCGGAACTAGAATGTGCAGATCGGGCGGGATTACTAGGAGTAATCTATCTAGCAGGATCTTTAAATTTGGGAATAGAGGATGATGGGGGAGGGACAGGATCAGCGGCCTAATTGTTAACGGAAGGGCAACGATCCTTAGGGAGAGGAGGATTAGGAGATTTGTCCATTATGGAAAGATGGGTGAAATATGTTCTAAGAAAAAAGAAACGGCCGAAAGAGGTAAGAGTGGGCTCTAATATGATGATACTTGAAATCTGGTGAAGGTTAGATCAGTCTTTTTGGCTATGGGAGATCCTGCAAAACAAAGAGGTTAGAATGAAATTTGGGTGATCCCAATTTCACTCCGATACTAAAGTTAGCAAAATGCCTGAAGATAAATTGGGAAAGTGTATTAAAAGCTGTTAAGAGCATTACCTTATTTGGAGAGGTGTTGTCCTATTTATAGACAACCATAACCATTCCATTAGTGGAGCACTAATGGCATAATCCTTCGATGTGGGATTTAATGTATTTATTCTTAAGTTTGTATAAGTATTAACTCACCCTCCATTGAGGGTTATTTACTTGTAATTGAGCAAGTTATTTTCAATGAACTTGTATATATTTGTATAGTTCACAGAATGAGGATCAAATCCATGTATATATTTCATGAGAAGGGTAATATAATTGTTGATAAATTGAAGTGTAAATACACCATAGTATATCAGAGCTTATTGTTGGGATTTATGAACACAGAAGCAGCAGAAAATAAAATTTTCACAATCCCGATCCATTGTCCAAGAACATTATGCAAAACCAAATTGTGAGAAGATCATACCTTTTCTATTTTGAAGTACAGAAACAGCAAATCTGTTGGATCTAGACTCTGCGAAACACGAACGTCCTCTACCGGTATCCACATAGCAAGATCAACGAACTGCTAGGTCTGCTAAAACCTTAAACTTCATAAATCTGATATTTTGAAGCTTGATGGCAGAAATTTAGAGAGGAGAAGAAGTAGTTTCAGCTAGGGTTTTCTCTCTAATATGAAGAGTGAAACCCTAACAAGACCATCCTTATCTCTTTATAGTTAAGAAAAAGAAAGATGGATGGCAAAGTGATAGAGACCAAGGAGCTTTGATTGAAACAACTTGGAAATATGCTTACAAAGATAAAGTTTATTTTTCAAGACTTGAAGATTTTGAGGACTATTTGATTTACAAGCATTACAACACCCAGTTCCTTAAATAGATTTTGAATCCAATTCTAGCAACATTGGCAATGGCTCTATACTCAGCTTCAATAGATGATCGAACAACAAATGTTTGCTTTTTATTAGACCAACTGACAGCATTTGATCCAATGAATAATATAAAGGCAGAAGTAGAAGATCTCTCAAGCAAGTTGCCACCCCAATCAACATCAGCATAGATATGCAGTGTGGCATCATCAAATTTCCTAAGCAGGAGGCCATGATGAGCAGTTTTCATCAAGTAACGGAATATGCATTTGGTATCCTTCTGATGAGTGGAAGATGGTAGATATATGAATTAACTCAATTTGTTTACAGTAGAGCTGATATTTGGCCTAGTGAACATCAAGTATTGAAGTTTACCAATTGTCTTATGATACCGAGTTGCATATGTCAAAGGAGTTCCACTTTTTAGATGAAATGTCCATCATTTAGTTGAAATGCAACACTGGAACTCATATGGCTGGAAGCACCATTACATTTGTGCATGATGAATTCCTGCAAGATCTTAGATATATTTTCCTGTGACAAGAAGAGGCCATCTGAGGAAAATAGTTAACTAAAACCAAGATTTTGACAGAAAATATTTTGGCCAAGGTTTCCTTGATGTGGTGCACCAATTTACATCACTCGTTAGAAGTACATCATGTGATTGTTGTGTTTTAGAACAAACAATGAGCTATCAGCATAAAAGCGAATAAATCCAAACTAAGGAAGATTAGATTAAAAATCGTTAAACCAGGCCCGAAGTGCTTGTTTTAAACCATAGAGCACCTTCCGTAACTTACACACACTGAGGTCGTTCTTTATCAACAAAGCCAG
>JAWZTD010047804.1:0-11335 GCA_035221335.1 Echites panduratus | reverse complement strand
TTTCTATCTCCTTCATCTGAACCTGATATTCTACTTAGTTCTCCACTCCAAAGGTGTGATTCTTTTGCTTTTCCTTGTCATGATATTCAAATGACTAATCTTGACACTGACGACAATGAATTTACTTTACTGGATGAAGTTAACTTTGTCTGCTTTTTATCCGTTGAGAGGAAATGGAATGTAAAATGCCATCATTTAGGTCTTGCTAAGTATGTGTGCAGTGAAACATTCTTTTTGGACAATAAAGTTTTTAGATGATGCTATAAAATTTAATTACCATTTGAGACTTGAATCATGCATGAATCCTCTCACTTCTTATAGCAAATTGGCAGATCCGCTGAAGGATGGAACCTTTCAAGTTCTTCAAGCTCTTGTAAAGGTATCACGTGTTTCCTTGATTGATTACAATATCTGTTTTTTTTTTTTTTTTTTAATATAGTTAAAAGGTCAGACTTTTAATTAAAGACTAGTCAAAATAAGAATGAAGACAAAGAAATTATCATTACTCAATTATTTCAGTAATTAATTTGGATTAATATAAAAACACATGAAAACCTTAAAAGATCAAAAAAATTAAAATGTTGTTTAATTAATAAGGAATTAATCTTTCACTATTTATTGAACAATTATAACATGTTAATAAATGTCACTCAAAATTTATGAAATCTTTAATATACTTTGTGAGAATATTTAAATTAAAAATTTTCTAATTAAAAGAGTTAAGGGAGGTTAGTACTTTTGGTCCACCCCATCTTTTTTTTGTAAGTTTGATCTCAAATCCCTTTTTATTAGTTTTCCTTTAAAAAAAAATCCTTTACCAATTTTTTGTGGGTTCATTTTGCAGGATATTTAGTCTGTCAAAGATAGGTATTTTATGAATTTTATAAGGTATATTTTCATTTTAGGTCCTTCACGTATTTTATTTTCACTTTTTGTCATATTGTTTTTCTTTATCTTTCTTGGTCCTCTATTTTTTATTTTTTATGGCATTGATCCTAAATGTAAATCCTTAAAAATAAAAAATTTTGATTTAGAACTGGTGTAAACCTTATCCCTCATGTATGTGAAATGACTCTAACTAATGTATCTATCAATAACATTTATTTTATTTTTACTGCTTATTATTTTTACTCAAATTTCTGTCAAATATTAAATAAAATCTTTAATAAATAAATCACTGCAAAAAATAGTCACTATAAGAATTAACCAAACTATTCTTGTTAGAAGAGCCAAACTTGTGAAAGGAATTTCTTAAGTTGTAATGTTAATAAGATTATGTGTGATTGAATAAAATGATATTCGAACGGATATGCATTAATTAAGAGAGTTTTTGACTTTTTCTTGACTCTTTTTTTGGGGTAGATGAGGTGGGAAATGACTAAAATGTTACCTCATTTGTTTCAGAACATGGTGAACAAACAATGTTCTATAAAACTCTAATGGTCTGTATTGTGTTAAGAGATGCAACATAAAATTCTTGAATGGTATCTTACTTAGATTATATTATTGCAAACTTTAGAAGCATGAAACTAACAAACAAGACTTAAAAAGTGATCAAAGAAAATTTCTGAAATTGCTTTCAGATACAGTAGAGATCGGAGAGGGAAATAACGTAATCCCAGAAGCACGTTAGAATGGGAGTACCCACTTCCATTTCTTTTAGCTAGGTTGTCACTTACTTAGAAGCATATACCTTTCCAATGCATTAACCTATAAATATTCTCACATTACTGATCACTCATGTTATGTAGATAAATTACACATTTTCTGATAGCTTTGAAAAGTTTACGAAAGATTGTTTCCCATCTACTCAGTCCTATTAATACACTTTTTTTTCTTCTACTCTTAGATTGGTCCTGTACCTTTTACGTGTGATGGCATTTTTCGGTTGAGATTTTTTTCCTTTAGGTTTTATTTCATTCATGCATCTTTCCTTTATAATTTTTTTCATCTTAATGTTCTTATATGTTTTCTAATTTTATGTTGCGATGTGTTTTATTTCTACTTACAATCCACACACTTGGCCACTATGAGAAAAGAGAGCATTACTTGATAAGGCCATATGGTATTTTCTGTTTCATAGTTTGTCTGAGTTTTTTTTTATTTATCTTCGATCTTATCATTATTTTTAGTTATATTTTTTTCTTTTAATTTTAAATATATTTTTATTTAGATTAACTATCTTGGATTTTGTATGGACATTTTCGATTAATAAATTTTTCTATATATATTATTGGTATACAATTTCAATTAGCATTTTAAATTTATTTTGAATAGATCCTAATTCTATTTTTTTAAAATAAAAAATCACCTACACCTATTACGACCGTTCAAGAACCATCGTATATAAATCTATTATATATGTCAAATTAAAGGCCATCGATATAAGTTTAATATATATGACGATTGAAGGGTTGTGATATATAAGTTTATATGATTGCAATATAAAAGATTTTTTTCATTGTCAAATTTAGATTGTTAATTATATCGTAATATATATTATATACGGCGATTTTTTCTTTGTTAATTTTTCTTTACCACTCCATCATTTGTAACGAAGATCTAAATTTATATCCTAATTTTTACTAAGGTAACAAACTCATCTATTAATAATATTTATTTTACTTTTGATAAAATTATTTTTTAGTAAAATATATGTCAAATATTAAATATAATCTAACAATAAATAATTCATATATCAATTTTCTATACCCGTTTTTCACAAATAAATCCCACAATGCCTACTGACTTTGCCATGATTAATTCCTTCAAAAACTTTCAACCATTGCAGGCTGCAACTCCAATTCTTGATCACAAGAAACAGCCACACCGAACCATTTATTTAACACAAAGAAATTAAGAGACAAAAAAGATGTAATTTAACACACAGATATGCATAATAAATTATCCCTACTCTTTTTTACTGTCCATTTATCATAAAACACAGGAAGATATGCATAATAAATTATTTCCACTAATTTAACACACAGATAACAAATCTTCACTTCTTTAAAAGGCATCTTCATTCTCTCCTTCACTCCACTCCTACATGTAATGCAGCAAAAAGGAATATTAACATGTCAGGAAGAAGTTGTACAGAAGATATTAAAAAAAACACACAAATAACAAATCCTCACTTCTTTGGAAAGATGAAAAAACATTTAATTGAAAAAAAAAGTTTTAGGAAAAAGAAAATAGAAATTTACCTGAGTCCTCATCATATCTGTTCCGTATATCAACAACTAATTCTTCAGCTCCTAAATCATCTTGTTCGACTTTGATTTCAATGGCAGACTCGTTAGCAGACTTTCTACAATTTACTAGTCTGATTACACGTAGTGCTCCAACTTCTGACAAACAAGGAGGGAGTCTTTTGAGTCCCCAACAGTCCACCAGATGTAATTCCTCTAAGCGTGAAAAGCTATCGCGAGAGGCAATCCATTCTTCAAAATCAATGGCAGACAAATTCAGGCGCTTGAGTTTAGGAAATTGTCCTTCAGTCATTACCCATTCTTCTCCCACAAAGGCTCTGTTTTTCAATTCGAGAATCTCAAGATTTTCTACATTCACAATCTTGGAAATCTCTACCCATGGAAGCTCCAACCATTCTAGAACTAATTTGTTGAGGTATGGAGGAAATTTTAACTCAGAAACACTTCCATGACCCTCGAGTTCTACCTCTAATGATTCAAGTTTATTGAGGAAGCTCAGTTTGGGGAAGGGATAGACCGAGCCATCGGGCACACAAAAGACAACTTTTAACTCGACAAGATTGGGCATTTGCTTTAAAATTTCCTCGATATCTTCATCATAACTTCCTCTTAGATGGTAAAGGATTCTCAAGTTATGAAACAACGAATGCCTCTCCCAAATTCTTTCGCTGCGGTACTTGAAAGAAATACAACATCCAAAACAGAAGTTCCTTAATCTCAACATGTTACAAATATCTTCCAGCAGTACATGAAAGATTTGCCATCCAGATAGTGATCTCTCCATTATAAAGCTCTCTAGATTCTGGAGCTTGTGAATATTTAAAATGACAGTAAGTCCATCTTCAGAGTAAAATCTTTCAATAGCTAAAACCCTCAAATGAATCAATGTAAACAATGAAGGATCATAACCAGGAATGAGTTGGGTAATGTGCAGCACTCTCAGAAGTTTAAAGTCACTGAACTTCAATGAAAAAGCCTGCTTAATCGGAGGAGACCAAGAGATAATGAGAGCCCTTGTACGAGGACCACAAGGATTTGACTCAAGAAACTTCAACCAATTATCAGGATATATGCACAAACGATATTGCCCTTGGCATTGATCATGAACACCCACAGAGGATAAATTGAGAAAGTTAGTCTTACCATCTCCTGGAGATAATACTTTCAGCATAAAGCTTTCTTTCTGAGCTTTTGCAACAGCAAATTCATGTAAGAGATCATGAACTCGACTTGCATCAACTCGACCTGATGGACTTCTTCTGGTAACTGTTACAAGGCATCTATTGATGAGCATATTCAACTTATCCTGTGCAGCATCCTCTAGACTTTCCCATTCATTATTTCTTAGTTGGACAAAGCCTTCGGCAATCCACAGCCAAATCAACTTCCTCGTGGGCAAATCTCCATGCTGAGGAAATGCTGCAAAGTATAGAAAACATGGTTTCAAATATTCTGGCAAACTTTGGTAAGCAAGTTCTAATACTTTCCAGCATTGTCCTCGTGGATCCCCAAAAAGAATGATTTTCAGGCTTTCTGCAACTTCATTCCAATCTTTTCTTTCTTTCCCTCTAAGGACCCCAGATATCAGATCAACCGTGAGAGGTAAGCCTTCGGAACTTGCAGCAATTTTACAACCAACATTTACAAGGTCTGGGGGGCAGCTACAGTTTCCAAATAATTTCACCTTCAACATCTCCCAACACTTCGTTTTTGATAATGGTGAAAGATAATATCTATGATATCTTGTACTCCCTAATCCAGCTTGTGTAGCTATGTCTTTAAATTGACTTGTAAAGATAATCCTACTCCCTTTCTCATCATCTGGGAATGAGGCTTTTATATCCCTCCATGCCTGAATATCCCGAATATCATCCAAGAGGATGAGGTATCTTCTGAACTTCAGACATTGGTACACCCCCTGGTCTGTGTCCTTAATGACATGACAACTTTCATCACGAACTTGATGAATAATTTCAAGCAACAATCTGTTCCTGTCATGTGTTTGACTAACAGAACAACGTGCACGAACATTGAAATGCTTGACAACGGAAGAGTGTTGAAAGATTGAATCAGCAAGCATGGTCTTACCTATTCCGGTCATACCCACGATTGCGACAAAATGTAACTTTCTTGAACCATTTGTCAATTGGTCTCTTATTTCCTCTGCCTCCTTCTCGAAAATGACAAGTTGAGTGGTGTTGTTTTCATCTAATGGACACAATTGGGAACTCAAGATTGCATTGTCCTTTTGGAAATTAAATTCTACAGAAATTTGTGAGGAAAAGCAAGAATTCTTGTGCCCCGAGATGTTTCTCATAGCTTTGAGCTCCAACTTGATTGTCTTCATGTCCTCGATTACATTAAACAGCCCCAACTTGTGACAGTGAAGGGGATGGATCCTGCTCAAAAATGAATCAATGATAAACTCAGTTTGGTATGCAAGGTCCAGAAAATGAGTCCATTGACTTTGAAGATCAACACTTTGGTTACACTGCTTTGAAATTTCGAAGAAATCTTCCCATAGCGACAGTAGCTCCTTCTGAACTGTTTCAATGTGATGCTTCAAGGGGGCAACTAAATGAACCTTGGTATCCAGCAACTCTTCTAGATTCTGGAAAAGATAATCAATAAATCCTTGTCCATCAGTTTTTGGAAAGTTTGACTGCAATGACTTCGGAACATACAGTTCATAAATGTTCCTTATAACTTCCTTTGCATTCATAAATTTCTTTTCCAAATCTCTAACTTTGATATTCAGTTCCAATTTCCTATCAGTCTTTCTGTTTTGATCTCCATCATTGAGCAAGTAAATAGCACAAACAGTTTCAATGATCAGAGCATTTATTTGTTCAAAGAGATAATTGGAGTTCTGATCTTGCTCTGAGTACTCATCTGAAGATTTATCCTCTGTGAGAAATTTAATCAGAAATTTCAAATCCTCATGCAGGGATAATAAGAATGTGAAACTAAGATTAGTATCAGAAAGCTCCTGTATATTATCTCCTAGAGAATCAAGAAAGCCCAAGTCAAATTCGTCCGTTGCTCGTTGTGCTAGGTTTGAAGCTTTTAGAGTTCTGATATAGATCTCTTTAGCGTCCGGGTTCGCCGGACTAATCTTTTGAAGCTCAGACAAAAGATGCATTTTCAACTCGATAACCTTCCCTTCATTCATCTTCTTCTCATCAATGCAACATAGATAAAAGAGGCATGACATGTTGTCCACCACAAGCTCAGCATGAATTAGGAGATCTTTCAAAGTTCCACTACACCTTTTTTTTGTAAAACCAAGAAAATTTCTCAAAAACCTCAGGCTCTTCTGGGAAATTTCAAGTTGTTCCTTCAAAGGGCCAACCAGTTCAAAATTACATTTCAGCAAATCTTCAATATTGTGTAGGAGGGAGTTGAGATTTTCCATGACAGATTCATCAATCAATTCATAATATTCACGCTTGGAAAGGATGGAGTAAACTCCTTGGATATCAGGCTTTAAAAGCTGAAATCTGGCTAGGACACTCGGGTGTAGGCAATCTAAATTCACTTGTGAAATTTCGATCATGTCTGCCCTCATTAGCCTTTTGAGGTCCTGTTCTACATCTTGGAACACACTTTGGATGCTCTTGAGATGAACCTTCAATTTTTCATCTTTAATATGCCACTTTCCTTTACAACTAAGGAAGACTTTCAGACAGCCTCCCATGAATTCGAGTGCTTTCACTTCATCTTCAATATTGCACCTGAGTTGATCTTCTGCAATAATAATAATAAGATTAATAGACTTACATATTTATTGTAATTTTATAAAAAGAATATCGTCTTACCCAAACTATTGTATTACTAGTCTATTATAATATATACAAGCACAGGCCAATTCCATGAGCAACACCAATTGAATGCTTTAGTTGTGAGGTCATCTTCCTATAAGAAACAACCATAATAATTGTGAAAACAAGGTTAGCAAGGTCATTGCCACAACAGTTTAGGACAAGAGTTAAAGTCTTATCGAGAACTTGTTTGGTATCCTTTATGATAATGTGTAAACCCGTAAGGATCGTTACTAAAGCATGTAGTTTGGATGAGAAAGCTGACAAGTTCATTTGACTTGTTCTTTGGCTAGCACATCTTATTTAATGGGCGGAAAGTCACATCTTATTTAATGGGCGGAAAGTCCAAGCTTCTTTCTTCTTGTTTTCAAAGCCACTTTGGGTGGTTGCAAATCTTCTTGTTGATATTGCTTGATTTTTTAAAATTTGATAAGATGAAATGCGAAGGTTGAGCTCAAAAAGGCAATTTCGCCCATCGAAGTTTTTTTTTTAGTATTTGATTAAGTTAATGCAGTAAAAGAAATTCAAGATTAAATTTGCAAAATCATGATTGAAATTCAAAAGCAAGCCAGTTTCAACAAAGTACAGATACATAGATTGAAGTCTTACCAGTAATCAATTGGTGTCCCGTTTCTTGTGGCACATCCGAGGGATCAGTTTTTCTTGGGAGCTCTCCCACGTAAGCCTCACGAACCACCTCCATCTCTTTTTGAAGATTTTCCAACTCCATTTTCTTGGCCTTAATGTCTTCAATGAAGACAAACAGCCATAGATATTACAGAGTCACAAAGTATGGTTTTAAATCTTCTTCTTAATATTACTTGATTTTTCAAAATTTAATAAGATGAAGTGCAAAGGTTTGGCACAAAAATGGAAATTTTGTCCATTGAACTTCTTTTTTTTTTTTTTTGGTATTCACCATTAAATTCGAATAATTATGATTGAAATTCAAAAGCAAGCTAGTTGCAACAAATTACCTATACATAGATTGAAGTCTCACCGGTAATCAATTGGTGTCCCGTTTCTTGTGGCACATCCGAGGGATCAGTTTTTCTTGGGAGCTCTCCCACGGAAGCCTCACGAACCACCTCGATCTCTTTTTGAAGATTTTCGAACTCCATTTTTTTGACCTTAATGTCTTCAATGAAGACAAACAGCCATAGATAGTGGCTCCAGCACTTGCCTAATTCAGGCGAAAATGATGCAACGAAATTCTCTGCTACATTTCTAATGTCATTTAAACTCGTCATTTGGGATTGAAGTTGTTCCCAAGACAAGTTTCCGATAATTTCAATTAGGGGCAACATCTCCTTCTTAAGGACAACAAACATTTGAACCAAAGTATTCAGAGAATGACGAGAATATCTTGCGGAACGCCGAACCAATTTTGCATAATTCCTCTCATACCTCATTCTATCTGGAAGCTCGTTTAATCGACGTAATATGTCCACTGGATTTGTAATTCTTCGAAATTTAGTCTTGAGCTGCCATACCTCTGGAATATACATTTCATATGCTTTTCTGGCTTCTTCCTTTGCAGAATTTACAAAGTCCTTCAAATTTGAAACTAATTCCATCTCCAATAGGATAGTATTTTGATCATGATGCTTGTTGTGCAGCATGTAAATAAGACAACCCATTTCAATGATTGCAGCACTTACGCGAGGCCGGAAATACTTAGAAATCTGGTTAAGCTCAGGAGTCCAATCTTCTCTGCTCAGATAAATGGCATGTGTCTTTGATGATTTGTGTCTTCCAAATGTTAAGGCGAGTAGTCTGAGCTCCTGATGCAGGGATAAAATTTGGTCTTTGCTAGATCTAATGAAACCAAAGTTAGTGTCTGGAAGCTCCTGTATATCCTCTCCAATGGAATTAATAAAACTCCAAAGGAAACTCCAAGAATCTATAGAATGATTTTCTTCGGATGAAATCAAAGATTTAAGAGCTTTGATATACATCTGTCTAACATGTAGCTGTGCAGGACTGAAATTCTGTAGACAGGATGAAAACGCACCTTTCATCTCATCGTTCATCCTTTCATTGTCAGAAAGAATTAGATAAAGGAGACATGACAGTTTGTCAAGCAAATATTCGGCATGAATTATGAGGTCTTTGAACATTCTAATTTTATTGCACCTTTTTGCAGTAAAATCAAGCAAATCTTTCAAAAACGTTAGGCCATTTTTAACAGCATCGATTTCTACCTTTACCGCAGCAATTATTTCAGCTTTGTATCGTTGCAGATGTTCAATAATGTTCAAGAGAGTGTTGAGATTTTCCACTGCACCTTCCCAATTCCAGCCAAGAGTAGTTGATCTGGAAGATGCGGAGAGCAGTGCATAGACTTTGAAGATATCTGGCTCTAAAAGCTCAATCCTTCGTAGTGAACCTGAAATCAGATCCATAGATAACCACCAGCTGAAGTCCTGTGATGATGAAATGCTGTTGAATTGTGTCCAACATCGTCGAATGTCGAAATCTACACTTCTGAAAACTGCTCCGATATGAAGACGAAGAGCTCGCAAATCTCTGTTTTCGGTGTTATGATTTCCTCCGCACCTCAAAAAAACGAGAAGAATCGCAGCCTTCGGTAGAAGTGCACGGACTTCAGTTCCCAGACCTCGGGGAAACTCTAGATCCGGAGTTCGCCATTTGATCTGATACAAGAAATCTAAAAGACTATATTCCTTACTACTCCTTTCGATCCAACGTCTCAACTCTAAAAGACTACAGTATTTTTCAATCTCCATTGCAGGAGGAAGCCAAGTAACGGCATTCAATTCTTTGATTTTGAAAATGAAAATGTTGTGTTCAGAGAAAGAGAGTGTGGATTTTAAGTTTCAAAGAAGACCTTCGAAATACGTGCAGCATGTGATAGAGCGTGATCTCTGGTTCTCCATGGACTAAATTATACGCCGTTGAACTTGCGTCTTCTTTTGCTTTTGCTTTTTCACCCGACCACCTAGACCACTACTAAACGACAAGATGCACAGGCTGAAATTCATCAGTCATGAGGTGTGTTTTTCTTCTTTTTTTTTAAAGGCTTTGTATGCTTTCCTTTCCGCCTTCTCGCAAGTGAAAGAAAAAGGAATGATAAGAACGCCAGTTGAGGGACGGTGATCGTGAATGTAATAGCAGTCAGTCGGTCAAGGTATTCTTCTCTTCTTCTTCTTTCTTTCTGTGTTTTTACCTATTTCTTGTAAAAATCTTGTATATGGGTCACAAGATTCGTGTTCTCCAACATTCTTAGCCATACTTTTACAGAGTTTGATAGATAGGAATGTCTAGCATCTCTGTGATGTTGGGAAGTGGGGATTGATGTTTCTTTGTTGACCTTTCATTCTACTTGTGTGTCAATGAAATTTCTTGTCTACATAATGAGATCCAAGAGATTGGCAGGTTGAAAGCATCTGATCGTTCTCTTCGCAATTGCAGCTTTCTAATATAAAACTTTATTGTCTTTGGCACCATACATCATTATTCATTACGTTCTTTTCTCCTCTTGTTTAAAAGTGTATGCCTTTAAAAAAAATTTTAAAAAAAAATTGACATCTATAATTGAAAGGTGACCTTCCTGGTTTGAAAAGACATTGAGGAAGTTTTATCCTTTTGTTTAACTGGAGTTGGGTACACACTTTTTTGCTTCAGTACGAAATTTTCCTGGGGAGCAATTTGAGCATGAAAAAAAAAACTCTCAATTTGTTTGCAATTGAGGAATTTCATCAGACTGTAATCACAAAATGGATTGTGCTGGGAATGGAAGCAGTAATCAGTGCCGGCGACCAGACACTGCAATCGCTGCCAAGCCGTTGCTTACCGTTCCATCTCTCACCAGGTTCTGTGCCCTTGACGAAACCCTTTCAATGTTCCTTTCAAACGGATTCGAAATTTGACAAATTTCAAGGAAAGTGAGATGGTAATTTAACTTTTTTTAATCTGAAATTCTGTCATTGTGAAGAATTCACATTGGAGTGTCCATAAGAAAAAATGTGAAAGATTAAAACAGCAAATGCAGCTTGCTCATGATCTGAAAGATTTTCCTTTCACTTTTTCTCAAGAATCTACTAGTCAGGTATTGATAATGTTTTTTAATTTTCTGGAATTTTTGTTATGATGAAAATGCAAATGATGTTAATCATATACGTTCCGTCTACTATTTTTTTTCTAATAATTTTGAAAAATGATGCAGCTTATTGAAAAACGAGAAACGCACTGTTCATTCTTCATAAAACAAGGAATTCATAGTATAGGAATGTGGAAATATGAGTGTAGATGTGGAGAATCTGCATCATCAAGTTCTTT
>JAWZTD010047793.1:0-11336 GCA_035221335.1 Echites panduratus | reverse complement strand
GTGACATCTCATCAAAGCTTTTATCATACAACAACACACAACTTAGAATTAATGTATCAAAAAATCAATCCAGATCTCTCCTAACTCATGCAAGTTTAAGAAAAATCAAGTCAAAAACATGTTGAAATCTGTATATGCATTTTCTCAAGTTTTCAAGTATATTGGAGCAACTAAAATTTCAAAGTTAAGGACAACAACTCATTCCAAACCATAAATACCTTAAAGTCAATATTCCTTAAAGTCATGTATATTACTACTTCCGACAAAAAATTTCAGAATTAATCCACAATCAATGCATAGAAACATGAATCAATTATTCATTGCTGAAGGAGAAATGGATATAATATTATCTTAAGAATTGATGATCCTATCCTTGATCTCTTATAAATAGAGGTGTTTCCTTGGAGTCTTATTCATTGAGATAGATTCCAAAGTAGACTTTGTTACTGACGTAAAGTATCAAAGTGCTGTTGAATTCTTAGGAGACGGATTGCATAAATTACCGTTTTGCACCATGTAAAGGGCAATTACGTCTTGACAACAACTTTAATTTGATAGTGGTCATTTCAGATCATTAATTCCAATTTCTTTAAATAAATTTCATTCTGAGAATGTTTACAGGTACGCGGACGTTATTCTATTAGTTATTCATTTTATGAATATTAAGTTGTTTATCATCATCATCATCATCTTTTATTTCCAACTATCTTAAGATTTAATTTAGAAATAATAACAATAATTGTATTTGTAATGCGTTGATATTCCTTTGCTAAGAGAAACTCCTAAGGTATTTGCTCTTGACTCAAACCTGTATTCTTACCTTTTGCAAATCATCCTCTCAGTGTAGAAACGTAATCGGCCATTTCCACTGGCTTTCTTCGCCATCTCTCGTTGAGACGATTTCAACACATACTCATAACTTTCATGACAGGTGATAAGACCCTACCATTGTTCTCGCCTCTAAAAACATCGTACAGGCAAATAATTTTCAATACAATTGAGCCGTTTTATGCATGGCAGGACTGTAGCTTCCTTTAAGGACTTTTTTATGGACTTGTAGGTTGCACGGGGCTAAAGTAATCAAAAGAGCCACAACTATCCGGTTTGTCTAGACCAGAAGTATAGTCCTTTGACTAAACTCATGGTGAACCCCCAAAATAACAGAAATGCCCTTCCTACTCCTCTATAAATAGAAGAATCCTCAAGCAAACAAAGGTAACCCGGCTTTGTGACTGAAAATTATAGAATTATTTGGTTAATTCAAAAAGTCCTCTAACTTGGTTTTTGGAGTTTTCCAGCAAAGAGAATCTCCTGCTCTTGTAATTTGCCTCTCACATATCATCACTTCCTTCCTTACGTACTCACAACCTGATCTAGTATCCGGATATTTCTCGTATTATCATATTGGTTCTGTTATTGGGAAAAGCTTTGCAAATTCAAAATAACTTTCACTCTTTAAAAATTCCTTATTACTGATAAAACCTAGTTTGACCCGAATGAAAAAGTACGGGAAAGGGAAGGAAGTGGAAGGAGAAAAAACAAGATACACTACTCCAGCTATACACTATGATACACGGGCCTGGGTTCCCAAAGAAGCCTATCACCCCTGAAACCGTCCTAAGAAGAGAAGCTAGTGCTCATAGAGTCCCAGCTAGGCAGCGGCTAGGCCCATCTAGAGTTGGGTTGTCAGGCCCCAAAGACTTTAGACGCACTCTCAACTTCAATTGAGGACCCACTGAGGAAGGACCTCCGTAAGATTGCCCTTTCATGATTCAGATATTAGAAGAAGAGCTGCAAATGGATCATGAAAAGAATCAAATGATGATGGAATGGGCCAAACTAAACCCAAAAATGGCTATCACACTCTACCTCCACCTATACCAATATCTCTGCCTTCAATGCACCAGTCGAAAGATGCTGTCTCTGGCGTAGTGACTTGCAGTGCTGATCACGGTAATCAATAGAAAAGAAACATCCAAACCAGGAACCAACGAGCTACAGGTCAACAAAACATGACGGAGGGCCTCAAAAAGTCAGGTTGGACAATTCAGGAAGCCAATTAAGAGCTACAATCGGAGGAGAAGATAACAAGAAAGAGCCTATATCTCTCCTAGTAAAGAAGGCAGGAACTCTGAAAAGAAAAGAAAGTTAAGAATAGGTCTAGATCTCCTAAGAAAGGACCTATCACTAAATCTCCATTTGCCAAGTGGATTAGAGATGCTTTGCCAAATCCAGATTTCAAGTTGCCTTATTTAAAATTATACAGCTGGAAAGGTAGGCACAAGACCATCTATGCAGTTAAGAACATGCCATGGGTATCATAACCAATGACGAGGCAGTAAAAATGCAAGGCCTTGGTTTATTCACTTAAAACAGGAATCAATCAAGAGTCGATCTTCCTTAGAAAGGGAAATCCTCGCCAAGATCTTTTGAATGTTAAGCAACACCAAGGGGAAAATCTAGGAGTGTACATTGAGAAAATTTAAAAAAGTGTATGATGATATTGACGGGGTAAGTATGGAGGTGGGCCTTCACTCGTTCATACATGGGACTCTATCTACCTATTTGAATACAGAGTTCCATATTAGACCATCCAATTTAGTTTTAGAGATGTTAAAGATAGCAAGGAAACTAGTAGTATATATCTAAACAGGAATGATCCCGCCACCCTACAGAAATGAAAGGTATATCGCCAAAATGCGACCATTGAGAAGTGAAGAATCGAATAAGGAAAACCTAGGTATTCACCGCCCTCGAACACCTCTAGATCCGAACTATTCTCTGTTTTAGAAGAGAATTTCAAAGTTTAAGATCGAAAACCTCTCAATCCTGGCAATCGAGATAGGAGACACCAGGCAAGATATTGTGTTTTATCGACCCTCTCGCTTTGCTCGAGCTACTACTCTCTAATTTCATTCATTAAGCATTTTGTATTTTTCTAAATTGTCAAATGCTGCTTGAATGCGTTTGAAAGCGTCGAGATTACTTGCAAAAAAAATGCTTTTTAGGGTTTCACAAATATTATGATCACTCAATTGAACACTGCTTACAGTTGAATTGAGCCGTTGAAAGGTTATTTAAAAGGGGACGTATATAAGAGTACAAGGCTGGCACCCTGAGACTCAATGAGCGAGTGGTTGCAAGAGGGACCAGCTAGTGATAAACACAATCATTGAACCAATTCGGTCCAACACTCCGTAAACAAATCCACTCCTTAAGTCAGGTTTTCTTTGTAGTGGAAATTTAATAAGATGACTAAATCATTTCATTCAAAAAGAACAAGCATGAACCTCCAGCTGCCAGAATTCACCCTTTGAGTATAGAAGCCTTCTTTGAAGTAGCAGGGTGGGATCCCTGGAAAGTCAAAAGGATCCCCGTAGACACGGGGGCTAGCAGAGACATCATGTACTATTCTTACTTCAAGGAAATTTGGATTATGGATTCCAATCTGATTCCATAAGGTGGAACTTTAGAGGGCTTCACAAATCATAAAGTCCAAGTCAAGGGGAGCATTAGTCTGAAAGTTAAAATAGGCTCCAACATTGACAACAGAGCAAGAAGGTAAATTTTTTTGTTCTTGATTTAAATTCTTCCTATAATGCTATTTTTGGTATAAACTCGCATGTAGCCTTTGAGATGATAGTATCTACCCCCCACTAAAAAATGAACATAACATGTCCAGGACAAGTCATCACAATTGAGGGTAACCCTATGGACGTGTTGCGACATCAACTAAACAACAAGAAAAGAAGGAGGGATGAAATCGCCACAGGAAAAAAACTTGTGGCTATATGTACTCTTGAAGAAGTTCTAACGAGCTCCTTCACATGAAACAAGGGCGAATTGCAATAAATAGAAATCAATATAACCTATTCCAAACAAAATGTGAAGATTGGAACCACACTCTCCCCAAAGAAAAAGCAAGAACTAGTGGAACTCCTTCAAAAATGTACCTACAGCTTTGTATAGGAGGTCAATCAAATGCCCCAGATAGATGAGGAAGTCATGGTCCATCACCTTAACATCAATCTTGGCTTTAAACCTGTTTAGCAAAACAGCCCGAAATTTCGGAAAAGAAAAAGAAACCACAATGAGAGATGAGGTCGAAAAACTCCTCCAAGTAGGGTTCATATGGGAGGTCAAGTATCCAATATGGTAATGGTCAAAAAGCCTACTAGGAAATGGAGGATGTGGGTGGATTTTAGGGATCTAAATCAAGAATGCCCTAAAGACTGGTACCAGCTACCTAGGATAGACTCCATGGTAGATGCAATTGTCGGGTATAGCATGTTTAGTTTTCTGGATGAATTTTCAGGGTATCACCAGATAAAAATGAAAAAGAAGAATCAAATACACACCAAGTTTTGGGCAATACGGGGAATTTATTGTTACAATGTTATGCCATTCTGGCTAAAGAATGTTGGGGCTACTTATCAAAACATGGAGAAATTTGGAAGCCAATGTCGATGATATGGTCATCAAAACTAAAGGGGAAGGAAGCCACTAAGACTTGTGAGAAACCTTTTGAAAACCTAAACAAGGTATACCACTAAGCTTAATCCTGCTTAGTGCACCTTTGCTGTGGAATTCATAGAATTCCTAGGCTTCATGGTAACATAAAGGGGATCAAAAGAAAATCTAGGCAATCATAAATATGAGGGAACCCAGATGTGCGAGAGACATCCAAAAGCCTACCAGACACATCGCCCGAATGGGAAGATTCATGTCTCACTCTGCTGAATGTGCCTTCCATTTTTTAAGTACTTAATGGGGCAAAGAAGGATTTCACATGGACAAAAAAAAAATGTTCGAATGCATTTTTGACTTTGAAAGAATACTTGTCACAACTTCCACTTCTCACAAGCCCTAGCATAGTACAGGCTTTGTATTTGTAAATCACAGTTTCCAACTTAGCGGTAGCCGCAGTCTTGTTTCAGGAGAAAATTGCATACACTTGCCAATTTACTATGTAAGCAAGTCCCTCTACTTGGCCGAAGTTCAATATTCTAATATAGAAAAATTAATTTATGCCTTGGTGATTACTTCCAGAAAACTTAGGGCTTACTTTGACTGTCATTCAATATACATTTACACAAATGCACCTCTTAGACAAATCTTTCATAAGCCAAATGTATATGGAAGAATGTTAAAATAGTCTTTAGAGATCAGTTCCTATGATGTGAATTTCATTCCATGAAATTCTATCAAAGGACAACCCTGGGCCGATTTCATCGTTAAAACTCTAACCAAGAGGCTTTGACTCCCACTGGTTGAGGAAGAGTCTTCGGAGAGGCCAATAGATAGATGTGAATTTCATTCCATGAAATTCTATCAAAGGACAACCCTTTCATCGTTAAAACTCTAACCAAGAGGATTTAACTCCAGCTGGTTGAGGAAGAGTCTTTGGAGAGGCCAATAGATAGCTGTGAAACTTGTGGACCATATTAATGGACTTGGCCAGAAACCAGGACTGTAAAAGAGCAAGAGTCGTCTTGAGTTCTAATATCGGAGAGATAAAATTAGAAATTCCTTTGTGAATGAAGTAACATTGTCATGGAGTATGAAACCCTACTGATAGGTCTATGTTGGACTGCGAAGCATTGACTTAATAAGAGTGGAAAGTGACTCTCAAATAGTAGTAAATTAGGTCAACTGGGACTTCCAAGCTAATGATGAAATCTTAAGAAATTATCAAGACAAAGTAAATCAAGAAATCTGAAAGTTCGAACATTTCAAACTTATCAAAATTCCTCGAGAAGACAATCAGAGAGAGGTCTACCTCTCCAAACAGGCTACGACATCTCCCTGTGGAGTAACCGAAGGGATTGAAAGTGAGGATATATCCATTCCAAGTATTCTACATATATGTGAGGATCCACAGGATGAAATCTTGACTATTAAAGAAAAAGATTGGGTACAAGAAATGGAGGATTTTCTAAACGAACTAAAACTCCCAGAAAAAGCAGAAGATGCAAAGCCACTAGAGAAAAGAGTAGCGAGATACACAATTATAGACGACATATTATCTAGGGGTTCATTTTCAAAACTGCTACTAAGGTGCATCCTTCTTTCTATGGTCACTTCCCTCTTAAAAAAAGTCCACAAAGGAGTATGCGATGGCCATTCTGGGGGCTCGGTCGATGGCCAATAGAATAACCAACCTGGGATATTATTGGCCATTGTTAAGACAAGATGCAAAAGAATATTCTAAGAATGTGTCAAATGTCAAGAATCTGGCAGCATCACAAGAATACAATTAGTCCACCAAATAACCATAATTTCTTGATGGCCTTTCAACATGTAGGGAATGGATTTAATGGGACGTTTTCCCAACGCAAGTTTGGGTAGGAGATTCTGAGTTGTGGCTGTTGACTATTTCTCTAAGTGGATAGAGGCCAAAGCTTTGGCCCATCCAATCAAAGAAAAGATACTAAATTTTTTCCACTATAAGGTATTGTGTCGATATGGAATCCTGTGAGTAGTCGTGACAGATCATGGCACCCAAGTTTCCTCCAAATTCACAAAGGAATGTGAAAAACTAAACATTAAACACTGGAAGTCGTCAATCGCACAAAGACAAGAAAATTTCCAAGTCGGAAGGCAAGGATGGCAAATGGGTTGACAAGTTACAAACCTTAACTTGTTATGGTCCATTCGTACCTTGGCCAGGGGGTCAACAAGAGAAAGCCTTTTCTCATTACTATATGGATTAGAGGTGGTCACCCCAACAGAAGTGGCATTTTAAGACATATCTAGTTGCTAATTTCAAAGAGGAAAAAATTATACTGGAAAGGCTGAATGATCTAGACTTATTAGAGGAAAAAAGAATAAACTGAATAAACTCCTGAGTATGAATGGAACCATACAAACAAAGAAATAAGGAACCAAAATGTTAACCCTAAAAAACTAAAGATTGGAGTTGGGTACTAACAAAAATTAAGGCCACTAGTCAAAAGATAGAGGAAAACTCGCCCTGAATTGAGAAGGGCCTTACAAACTAATAGAAGAGCTCCAAAAAGGAACATTTCTTTTAGAAACGCCTAGATAATAGAAGAGCTCCACAAAGAAGTACTTTGTATAAATTTTACACTGCGAAGAGGTTAACAAGACTCCCGGTTGATTTTGAATGGAAAAAAAAAGGAGTTCGGGCAATAATGATACGCCATACATAATAGTTCACCCGTGATGCAAACCACGAAACACACAGAACCCAGGATAGCATATCCCGACTTGCTGCAAACGAGATTTACAAGACAAGCATCGCAAAGGTCAAAGAAAACTAAAACTAGCCCCACTGAAGCCCATTAATAGCTGATGTGACTCTAGGAACAACGAAACAATTGATTGGGGATTCTTGAAAGCCATCAAAGGAAGCTCATTGAACATACATTTTTCTTTGGAGATTTTTAAGCATGCGAAATCAACAACTCAGGTTGAAAGGAGTAATGAACACACTTGAATAATGAGACCATGCTTAACAACACCATAAAAAACTTGAAGGGAATATGGACCACAATGCTAGTTAAATGGTAGACCTCTGAGAGCTAAAAATAACCTCAATTCTCCACAAAACCATGCCATGAAAACTAGGAAATGAAAGATGCAACATGGCATGAGGGAATGAGAAGAAAAAGCTTGGAAAGGGGTGAAGAACAGCACTGCCCGGTGCCAGCTCAAATCTGTCCAGCACCAAGCAGATTAGAGCTTCATTTCAACTTCTCACAGATGCTTCTCAGTCTACAGTCCAATGCCTACCTCCCCACATGTTCGGCACCTGATAAGTTGTAGTCGACCCATACTGGATCAACTCCAGCAGCGAAATGTAGTTTGTTTCTTCCAAGTTTAAGCTTGTAACTTTTATATAGTTTATAGACTTTTGTGTAATTTATTTCTAGCTTGTTTAGTTAATTTTTTCTTTTAAAAGAGATTCTTCTTATCTCAAAAGACATAACTTTTATCGTGAATGAAAATTGAGAAAACTTTATTTCTCTGCTTGTTGATCCAAAAATTCAAGACTTGTCTTGGTTGTGGGATTGTTTCAAAAACTCTTCTAGGGTTCTTGTAAAATTACACTAATGCTTTCAATTCGTTTGTTAAGATATTGAATAGTCTTCCTAATCAAGATGGTTGATGGGAATCTATTCCACAGGTCATTCTCATTAACCAAAACATTAAACCTAGGTGAAATCCTTTCCTTTTCAAAATCGATTTTCCCTTTCAATGACCGAAACCCTAAAATCCTTCCTTCGTTAAATGGGGGATTGTATCAACTGGTATCAAAGCTTTGGGTTCTTTTTCTTGGTTTAACTATCATTATTTTCTTTTTTGTTTGTTTGTACCATGATCATATTTGTATTCTTTGAAATCCTATGATAATATGTTTGTTTGTGTTTGTTCGTTTTACATCTATCCTACTAGTTTCTTGTGATCAATTGTTGTGGGAATTAAGCCTAAGGCCAAAAACAAGAGCTAATTCTATTTGTTAAGTATTTACTCTTTCATTCAAGTCTCTACAACTTTAAAAGAAAAGCAAAAAGCCAAAAAAATTCAGTTGTGACAAAAAAAAAAGGTGACAAAACAAAAAGTTGAGATTGAAATCTATTGTGCTTATTGATGAATATTCTATTGAAAACATTGTTGAATACCAAGCTTATCGTTTGTCCAAAAATTGAAACCAAAAGGGGCCTAAAAGCACTTTAAAATTGCATACAAAAACTTAGTCACATTTCTTGACCTCCAAGTGTTCGATATATTTCCTCATTGAAAATTTCTTTGATTCATCATTGTTCTATTACTTGAATTGAATGACCTATCCTTAAACTATTGAACTATTATTTGTGGATTCTTATTGATTATTTGTTTATATTTTTTGATTTCTTGGCATCCTTGAAATCTTTGACACCACAAGGAGCCCATAAAGATCAATTGATGACAAAGAAGATGATGAAAGAATTCTATGTCAAGAAAGAAGAGTCCTCAAGCGAGTTGAAAGAAAATTTCTCAAGTGACCATGAAAAGAAAAATGAAAATGAGGAAGACAAAGAAATGGGAAAGAAGAAAGTGAGCTACAAAATGAAAAAGAAAAACAAAATGTGAGGGAAAAGAAAGAGAGCTCAATTATAAAAGATCAAGAGAGGCAAAACAATGAATGTGAAAAAGAGAATGATCTTAAAAGTGAAAAAGAGCATGAGAGAAAAGAAAATGAGAGCTTAAGAGAAAGACAAAATGAAAGTGAACTTGAATTTGAGAATATGAGTGACGAAAAGAGAGATCATGTGAAAAAGAGCATGAGGGAAAAGGTGAAAGTGAGAAGAGAAGAGAACAAGAGAGAGGGAAGAGAGACTTTTATTTCTACTCCTGCATTTAACCAATCTTGTCCTATTGTTTCATTGTCTAAATTTCAGGAAATTGAAGAGATACTCAAGAGTGAATTTGGGCATGATGTAGTGAGGGTAAGCAAGATGTTACAATGGTACATTCTCATCTCTACTCTTAGAAATAAATTTCTGAAAATTGATCATGAACAATTGTTTCCTATGGCTAGATATTATTGTGGATATGCTTACCATGTTTACAAGTTACATTCCATTATTGATTTCCTTAAGCATAATGATTTCTTGTCTAAGGAAAACATGTCTAGTATTTCTTTGAGTCTTATGACAGCTTTAATGGATTTTATCTTTGTGAGGATATCTTATGTGAACCAATGTGTCCTTGTAAATCCTTGTGATGTTTGTGGGCAAGATGTTCTCGATTCTTTAATGCATGATGTTTTCTTTTCTAGTGGGACTAAGTTGTGCATGTCTAATAATCTTTCAAAATGAAATGCCACATCTTGAATTTGCTAGGACATCAATTGTCAAAGAGCATGTTTGTGATTTCATGCTTAATATTGAATGACAAGTTGAGTACTTTAATTTCTATAAGCATACTGAATCCTTGCTAGGAAAGAATGTCATGAATACACCAAGGAATTTCATATGTGATTTGTCTACCATTGAAATTTTTGAAAAGTGCTTGAAGATACTCTCTTGTGAATGGAGTTGCTTGGAGTTCTTGTGGAAGCATATCTTTGACCTATACATGAGGAGAGTAGTCAAGTTTGTCTTAGACCATAGTGTACTTTGGATTTTTGATATCATATTACTTGAAAACAAATTGAATTTTCATGGTTTGTGCTTCGAGTCTCTAAACAAGTTGATGTTGTTGAATTCTGTGAGCATGATGATTATTTGTGTGATATAAATACTTTGATTATGCCTCGGAATTCTATATACAACTTGTTAACCTTAGAACTCCACAATAAGAGAGAGATGATGCCTTCCTATGCTTCAATTTCTTTTATGTATATTGGGAAGATTATCATTATGATATGCATGAATAAACATTCCAAGTGTGTGTTAGATGATAAAGTATTATGGATAATTTATGAATGACCCTTGGAAGATGTTTATGTTATTGTAGTCTATGGTACATTCTCATTGTTGATTATTTATTTATTTTATTTGAGATGTACTTTATGATATTTCATTCGAGGAAGAAGTACATACCTCTTGAAAAGAACCATTTGTTAGAGACTTTTGGTGAAGCATATCATGTTGGGAAGATGAACTTTAAGGAAGTTTTGAAACTTCACTATTGTGATAGCCACACGATTGCTTGGTTTATATGTGTTTTGATGATTCTTGCTAGGCAATGTGAATTTTATGCTTTATATGAATATTTGTGTAGATTTGATATCCAAGTTTGCTTCCTACCCTTGATTATTATGGATTTTGTTGTCATGGAAATTGATAACAAATTGTCTTGGTGTGGTCTTTTGTACATTATGAGTGTTGATCTTAATGTCTTGGATATCTTGCTTAGATCTTATATGCCTCACTTCTTTGTGAGGTATATGGAAAGTAATTTTATATTTTTTGGGAATCATTGCTTGAATGAGATTGATGAAAAGGTTGTTCATGTTGTGATCTTGAATGCTAGGAAAGTTGTGCAACATCATGGATTTGGTGGGAACATGAATGCTTGTTTTAAAGTTCTTCTTGTGATTCTTAAGTTCAAAGTTTATGGCTTTCATGGATGTATTATTCTATGAGTTCATGATGTATTCATTGGATTATTGAATTTTGAGAATCATGATTTGAACCATTTGACACATTCTAATCCCAGGATCTTGTATTTATTGTTTAAAAAGCATGTCTTAGGATTACATATGAAAAGGAGGACGATGATTCTTAGGGGATATATGATACATTCTTGTGAGAAGATGTTCTCTGATGAAAATTTGTTCCTTGATGACTTGATGAACCTCATGAAGAACAAATTGTATTAAATAT
>JAWZTD010047771.1:0-11337 GCA_035221335.1 Echites panduratus | reverse complement strand
GGCCACCTTTGTTGAATATAATATTTTAGCCCCTCAAACAAAACAGTTAATTCAGCTTCCATTACTAAGGATGTACCGATGTAAACTGAGAATGCACATTTAAATTGTATTGAACCCTCTTATATAATCCCTCCTATAGTTGCATTCCCCGAGTTATCTTTTGATGAACCATCAATATTCAGTATATAACAATCTTGACACTCTTCTTGCCACCAATAAATTTGTCTCCAAGAACGTCTAGGATGATTAACTTAAGAGTTCAACAGTCTACTCAACATTGATATTGAAAAGGTTTGTTGCAAATTATGCAATTTGTGCATTCCAGCACGTGGAGCAGAAAATTAATTAATTAATAAGAAAGAAAAAATAATAAAAAAAACTTTAGTAACTATAAATAGATATTCTATAACTATTGGGATAATACACGGAGAAAGAACTACCAATGAATTCTATCTTAAAACTTCATGTACAAGTGTATTTAAATAAAAAGTCAATTTACTTCTAACCTCTGCCATCGACTCCACGCACAGCATAGGGCAATAATTAATAAAATAAATTCTTTATTATCTTTATATCATTCTTCTCCATGAATATCAAGTCGGGAATATCTAACACATACAGCAAAAGCATAGTTCATGCATGTTGTATTGCTAACGGTAAAATTTATTCTTGCATATATAAATTTTATCACATTTTCTATTTATTGACACAAAAATTGGAATGTAATACTATTTCTTTTTAATGATCAAATTCAAAGACTCGAATTTTGATATGAAAAAAAAAAGAATATTATTACTTTCATCCCACAATATTATAAGTACTTAGCCACAATATGATATGAAGTAAAAACTCTTAAATATTGTTATATTATATAAAAAAAGGCTTTATTCTCTTGAATTAATAATCACAAAAATTTTTTATAATAAATAAAAGAGAATATTACAGAGGATAATAATGGATAAAACATTATAATTATGTATTGAAAATTGTAAAAATTACTTATATTGTTGGACAAATAAAACAAAATCTATCGATTTATATTTTAGGTTAAAGAAAAATATGTTTTTTTAAGCTTTTAGCTATCAAAAGGGGTATTTTTCAAATTTCATTAAAATAATTGTTATTTTAGGTTCTCCATCTTTTACTTTCTTCATGTTTGATCCTAGATTTTTTTTATTGTCCTTGTAGTTTCGAACTAGTGAGTGTGATTCTTTAAATTAAAGTTGTTAATTTGGAACTTTATATTGAAAATTTATTTATGTTTAGAATTATGAGACATTCAATTATACACAAATTTAAAATAGAGATAGACATGGAAATTAGAGTACTTGAGTAAACATGGAGGACCAATTTGAGTGGAAGGTCCATGAGGATCGCCGTCAACTGCAATTACCAATAGATACAGGTGCGGTCCCTGATATATGAAGACTTGTACAAGTCTTTGTAGGTCTACGCTTATTGGTGGTCACTTAATTTCCTGATATGATAAACGTGGCCAAAACTCATACCTGGTCAATCACCTTACCCACCCAGCCGTTTGCCTCTGTTACATAGAATAAAATGGAAGCTTGACTCTCTTGTTCTTCCATTTGGTTGGTGGAACAGGGAATTTAAAACTTTTGTTTTTGTATTTTTTTTATGATTGGTTTTTTTTTCTTTTGTTTGTATTTAGTTGACTGAATAGATATTAGATAAGAAATTTTTAACTAGTTAGAAAAAAAATTTAAAAAAACTTATGGCAAAAATTCTAAAATTAAATATACAATGAGATGAAAAAACTAAAAAAATCTAGATGGCATACATAATAAGAAAAAAAAACTAAATATTAAAGAAAAAGTTAAAAAAATAATGTATTAGTATAATATATATACAAATATAGAAATTTTATAGTAGCACATGTTGCTAGAGTTATAGAAAATTTTTTTTTTAGACTTGAATTGTTTTTCTGCTTGTAAAAGATGTTTAAAAAAAAGAAAAAAAAACTGTTAAAATTTGGGTGGATACTTAACTAATTCTTTTTTTAAAATCTTGTATAAAAAATTATTTTCAAGTTTAAAATTTGATCAAATATCTCTAGGATTTGCTTTATAATTTTAGAGTTTAGTTTGTAAAATATAATAACAAAATAAAATTTTTATAATGCTTTTTTTTAGAGGAGTTAAGTCCTCAATCTAAATGTTAATGGGCAACTGTGTCAATTTATAGCATTTCCGATATGTAGTAAATTCTTTTTTAAAAAGAAAAACAAAATAGCAAGAGTTTTTATGATGATTGATAATTTTTGTCTTATTTTTGAATTCAAGAATATATTAAAAAAAATCCAGAATTGATGTGAAGAGCAATAATTCTATTCTTGAATTAAAAAATTGAGTAATTTGATGTTTCATGAGTTATTCTCTAGTTACTTTTGTTATTTGGTCCTTAACCTACTTTTTTAGCAATGTTAGTCTTTAAATAATTACAATTGGATAACTTGATTCTTTTAACAACATTTTTAAAGAAACTATAGGAAAATTCAGTTAACAACTTGACCAAATTAACTGGGAAAAATTTAGTACCATACTATTTAAATAGTAACAAACATGTATTAACTAAAATCTTGCTGAACAAAATTTCATTTCATACTAGTCAGAAACTATAATTTAGCTAAGTAGTAAAATATCAGTTAATACTTGTTTTTAGCCATTTGAATAGTTTAATATTGAAGTTAACCCGGTTAACTTAGTCAAACAGTCATTGACTAAACTGTCAGATAATTTTTTTTCCCCCTTAAGAATATGGTTCTAAAAATTAAATTGTTTAATCGTAATTTTTTTTGAAGATCGACATAATCAAAAATAAAGGTTGAGGACCCAAAACACAAAACTAATCAAATTTTAGGTTTTGAAATATCCAATTACTCTTAAAAATACTCCAGTGAAAAATAATCACGCAATTGATCTTAATGGAATGAGAATTCCAGGGAACCAAATGTGCACGTGGGAATGTACTGGAAAGAACTTCAGTAATTGAGTCATGGCCGCTACTGTCTCCAATTCCAGGATGTCCTGGCGTCGTATGGTATCTGGAAGGCTTCACCCCATTATCATTTCATTGGTTAGAACTAGTACTTGCTGTGTTTTGTTTTGACTCCCATGCACCGTACGTTCAAATTCGGTTCCCGGAAAGTGTTGTTAGGGTGACAGACAAGTTCACCCTTATAATTCCATTGCCAAAAAAAATGGGAGCATATCATTATTATTAAAATATATATTGAGAAAATTAAATGTTTTTATTTTTATTTTAAAATATTTTATATTTTTAATTTAAATATAAAGAGAGAGATTCTATGTGTGTTATCTCAGTAGTGCAATGGATATATCGAGATTTCAGTCCATATTTATAGCAGAGAATACATCACTAACTGGGGTTAAACTAACCCAAAATAGTCCATATTTAAATATCCCATTATAACTAGATTTTAGGGTTAATGGAAGAAAGATATTCCACAAAATAGCCTCCACTCCTTCCTCTCTCACTCTAAAAGAAATCATCTTCTCCATTCCTAATTTATTCATCCAAACTTTAATTTTAGGGAATAGATCAGAAGATTTTAAGCGTGGTAGATCAAGATATCCAATTCAATTTTCGAAGGACGAGATATCAAGCATTATTCGATAAAGATCTTCAAAATAAGGTATATTGTTCTCAATCTTATATTGTGAGAAAATTTTTTTAAATTCTTGGATTTCAAATCTCATTTTTGTATGGATTTGGGATGGTTTTTCCCCACCTTTTAACATATTATTGATGGATTATTTTATTTCTATTAATAATTTCCTACTGCAATACGAGCCGTGTCAAAAAAATCAGTTAAAAAAGGAATTTTTTCTAGTAATGTCTAAAACTTTAACCATTAATAATCTAAAACTTTGATATTTTATTGTGCTATAAATATTTATAGCAGAATAAAATATGTTTTTCTGTGGTTAAGATAACACAAAAGGGACTCCACAAATTTAATTATTATCCACGGAACTGCATGCGGCCCGGTCCCAGCTATATGAAGACTTGTACAAGTCTTCCTAGGTCTACGCTTATTGATAGTCGCTTAATTTCCTGGCGATAAATAGGGCCAAAACTAATATCTGGTCAATGACCCTACCCTGCTTTTTGGCTCCGTTAACGTTAACGTAGAATAAAAGTGAAATGCGAATCAGCTATCCTTTCCATAGAATAGAAAATTTAAAAATTTTTAATATTCGTATTTAGATATTTTTCATCTCAAAAAAAAAATTATAAAATATATTTGACATTTATAAAAGTTAGTAATTTATCCTTACTAGTGATGACATTATTGAATAAATAGATGTAAATTCTTTAATTAAGGATGTTGACAATAAAATTTTATATTAAAAATCTACCTAATTTTAGAAGTGAAAATTTTAATTCTTGAAAACCTGGAATACAATTGAGGACTTTCAATTTAGGACAAAAAGAGTATTAAATAAGAAAGGTTTAATAAGTAAGAAAAAACCTAAAAAATTATGGAAGAAATTATAAAATAAATATATAATAATATAAATTTAGAAAAACTGGAAAAAAGATGACACAGGTGATAAGGAAAATAAACTATATTAAAGAAAAAAATCATAAATGATATAAAGTATTATTATAAAAAAAATACATAATAAGAATTTAACTTCGTTGTCATACCAAGAAAAAAAAAAAGAAACCAAAATAGCAAGAATTTTTATGATGTGGTTGATGTTTTTTTCTTAATTATTCATTTTAAGAATATATATATTAAAAAAAAAACCTAGAAGTGATGTAAAGAGCAATAATTCTATTCCGAATTACAAAATAAGACTCCAATGGAAAATAATCACATAATTGATCCTAGTGCAGTGACACCAGCAAGGACAAAATATGTGCCCGCGAGAGAGTACGAGAAAGAACGTCAGCAAATTCATGGCCACTGTCTCCAGGGTCTCCTTGTTTCGTATCGGGAAGGATTTCTTTATTATTATATCATTAATTTAGATAGATGAACAGGAATATTGCGTGCGGTACTAATTGATATTTTTGAAGACTTGTCCACGTTCTTCCCGCCAGCTGGAGGTCTGTCGTTATTGATCGTCCTTGCTTGAATTCCCTGCCGTGCCGTTTCGTTATGTAGAGGATAAGAATTGGTTGAGGGGAGCAGAGTTTTTTTTTTTTTTTTTTTGATAATAAAACGTATGTGATGACGGGATGTTTAACTGATCTCTATCAATTTATTAAAAATAGAAATTATTATAAATATAATAAGGTGAAAATAAATCCATTTTTACAATTTAAATATCAATATCAAATTTGAAATTTTTATTCAATCTAGTTGATAAAATCCTCTAACTCTAGGAGGAAGACTAAGATATGAGTTATAATAGAAGCAATGACAACAATCTTGTATTACTTTTATTAGATAATCAGTCACTTAGTTCCCTTCTCTATAAATATAGGGCGATTAACTTGAAATGACATGTAGACTTAGATGAGCATATGTAGTGAATCCTCCTTTGAAATATCTATGGAATTGAACAAATTATTTTCATCATTGAGACAGCCATTTGAGAATCCATTTGTACCAATACTTTGGTCTATCTTTGTTGAATACAATATTTTAGCCCATCAAATAATTCAATTAATTCAACTTCTATTACTGAGGATGTATCAATGTAAACTGAGAATGCACCTAAATTGTCCTGAACCCTCTCGTATAATCCCTCCTATGGCTGAATTCCCCGAGTTATCTTTTGATGAGCCATCAATATTCAGTATTTAACAATATTGATACTCTTCTTGCCATCAACAAATCTATCTTCAAGAACGTATAGGGTGATTAACCTAGGGTGATTAACCTAAGAGTTCAACACCCTACTCAACCCTAATGTTGAAAAGGCTCGTTACAAATTATGTAATTTGTGCATTCCAGCACGTGGAGCAGAAAATTAATTATTTTTAGTAACTATAAATAGATATTCTATAACTATTGGGATAATACACGGAGAAAGAACTACCAATTAATTCTATCTGAAAACTTCATGTACAAGTGCATTTAAATAACAAGTCAATTTACTTCTAACCTCTGTCATCGACTCTATACACAGCACAGGGCAATAATTAATAAAATAAATTCTTTATTATCTTTATATCATTCTTATCCATAAATATCAAGTCGGGAATATCTAACGCAGATAGCAAAAGCATAGTTCATGCATGTTGTATTGCTAACGGTATCGCCAGAAAAGAAAATTGTTCGTTGCATATGGTTTTTCAAGAAAAATGACTTTATTCCAGGGGTTGAAGATGCAATGTACAAGGCATGGACGATTAGTTGCACAAGGCATGGATGATTAGTTGCAAAGGGCTATAGTTAGGTATAAGGTGTTGATTATAATAATGTTTTCTCTTCTATTGTTAAACATAACTTTATTCTTGTTTTACTTGCTTTGGTTGCCATGTATGATTTACAGTTGGAGCAACTCCAAATAAGACAACCTTCTTACAGGGTGCACTTGAAAAATAAATTTATATGAAACAACCCGAAGGATTTGAAGTTGAATTAAAAGAAAACCATGTTTGTTTGTTGAAGAAATCCTTGCATGGATTGAAACAATATCCAACATAATAGTATAAGAGGTTTGATTATGTTGAGTCATGGTTACTCCAAAAGCATGTATGATAGTTGTATGTATTTCTGAAAGATAAATGATATTTCTTTCATTTATTTGTATTTATATGTTGATTGCATGTTTATTGCTGCCAAGGATATGACAGAAATTCACACTTTGAAGAGACAATTAAGTAGTGAATTTGAAATGAAAGATTTGGGAGCAGCAAAGAAAATTCTTTACATGTAGATTAAGAGAGATCGAGGTGTTGGAAAATTATATTTGACGCAACAAAAATACCTTGAAAAAGTTTTGGATCGTTATGGCATGAAAAATGCTAAACCTGTCCGTACTCCTTTTGCTAGTCATTTTCAACTATCAACTGCTCAGTCCAGTCACCACACAGAGATGAAGAGAAGAGGTATATAGTTTGAGTTCTATATTCTAGTGCAATCGGCAATATTATGTATGCAATGATTTGTACACGTCCGGATATTTTACAAGATGTTAGTGTGGTAAGCAGATATATGGCTTGTCTTGGTAATGAACATTAGAATGCTGTGAAGTGGATTCTCAGATACTTACGGTGTAGTTCAGAAATATGTTTGGAGTTCGCCAAGAGCCAAAACACTTTGGTTGGATATTTTAATTCAGATTACGCTGGAGATCTTGATAGAAAGAAATCACTTACTAACTATATATTTTGCATTAGTAGCTGTGTTGTTAGCTGGAAGGCTAGTTTGCAACATGTTGTTGCTTTATCTACTATTGAGGCAGTATATATGACTATAACTAAAGGTATTAAAGAAGCTATGTGGCAGAAGAGTTTGATTGGCGAGTTGAATCAATATTAAGGAGTAACTATCATTCACTGTGATAGTCAAAATGCCATTCACTTGACTAGAGATTAGACTTATCATTAGAGAACACATCATATTGTTGTAAAGTATTACTACATTTGAGAAACTATTGATGAAGGAAGAATCTGAATTAATAAGATTCACTCGAAGGATAATTTGTTGACATGTTGACGAAACCTCTTCTAGAGTTCAATTTTATGTATTGCATGGATTTAGTCGGTGTTCGTTATATATGATTTAACTTATTGAAGTTCTTTGTGGAGAAGGTGAAGTAAATCTGTTGTTTGTGATCTAGGATGCATGTCAAGGTGATGATTTGTTATAAATGCCTTGATTCTATATGGTTTAAGAAGTGTTTTTTATCCCATATTGGTTTTAGAAGACAGTTTTACCTTCTTTTGAGTATTATAAATAGGAGTCAAGAGTTTTAAGTTAAGATGTACCAATCAAGAGATCTTTTGTATACTCTTGAGTTCTCTCTTCCCCTTTTGGTTTTATGGGGTAATTCTCTAAGACATATATCCTTCTTCATAGTAATAATACTTTGTTCCAAATTGACCGAACCACATAAATCTCTCTTGTATTGTTATTTTTCCTATATTGTTTTTTATTTTTTTTTTATTGTCGAAGTTCTCAAGGATTGATCCAAACACTCAATAGCAAACTTGGTTGAGAGTTGGTAATTAAATGTCATTCTTGTCTCTATGCATAAAGTAGTTTGATTAGGCACAAGTTTGATTGATGTTTAAGTGTATGGATTTACATATTTCTCTTAATCCTACTAAGACATTTCCTTGGATATATATTTTTCACAAAATTTAGAGGTGGAGAGGGTACAAGACCCTTATCTGATAGAAGGTTCACTATTTTATAATTTATAGTTGCTTAATTTCCTGCATTTTCCATCAGCCAAAGAGCTGATATGACAAGCATTGGAAAAACTCAACATAAAATTGAGGAGCTAACAATATTTTGCTTTAATAATTGAGGCCCACATTGCCATTTGGTTCCGTTGATGTGGAATACAATTCAAATTTGAATGACATGCATGATTAGATATACAACTTTTTTTTAAAAAAAATTAAATGAACTTTTATTTCATGAAATGAGTTACAATAATAGAAGTGCTTTAGACATACAACTTAAATTTTAACTTAATTTTCTATTTCACATATGAATTATGTGTTTAACACAAAACTATTCAAGAAAAAAAAAAAAAAACTTGCACACATATGTAGTAGAACTTTTACGTAATCAGCAATTTATGATTGTTTCATAACTTTTTAACGCATTCATGGATATTAAAATATGTTTTTTTTTTCTAATTTATTAAAACACAAACGTTTATTAGGAATTTTATGCATGTGATCAATAATTATGTGTTATTCAAAACCATTTTAAATTCATAGATATTAAAATATGCTTTTTCGAATTTAAATGTGACTTATAACTTTATATATAGAGAGAGGTTCAATTGTGTGTTATTTTTGCAGTTTCAAGTTTCAGTTTGTCTTTTGTTTTTCAAGTTTCCGTGGTTGATAGTACTCCTTAACCCCCCCTCTTAATAAAGTGAAGCTCTTTTCTAATATATATATATATATATATATATATATATAGAGAGAGAGAGAGAGAGAGATTTTCATTTGAAAAAAAAAAGGATAGGTAATCCATAACCACTGCCCAAAAATTGATGACGAAAGCCACCCCACAATTAGAGTGTACCAACCAAATAGTCAATACACTTATTTAAAACTTTTCCCACTTAATGTATGTGGATCACCTCTTATATATTTTTAGATATATTTTACACATTAAATCTTAAAAACATAAATTTAATTCTAGAAATATTTGATCTTTTAAAAATATGTATTAAATTTTTATTGACATAGTTAGTATATATAACACAAACATGTACTAGATAGAAGATTTTTAACTCTATATATTAAGTCAATCTATTATTTAGTCAGTTCTAATATCTAGCTAGTATTTCCTCAGTCTCTAATTATAGGATGTTTCATGTTGTCAATATTAAAGGAATTTTCTTTTTCAAATGCCCTTAATTATTGGAGAAAAACATTAAGAATGAAAAAAAATATTGATGGAGAGAGAGAGAGATATATATATTAATGATTATGGATAAAACCATAAGGACAAGTGATGGTGAACATATAATTAGGGATAATTAAATGGGAGTATATTACATTATGGATGGAGGAGATTACTAAAGTCAGTCATCTTTCGACTTCCATTAACTACCTTGGACAGAAATGATCAACAGAATATATATATATATATATATATATATTTATATAATAGTGAGCCATAAATAAAATACAAATTTTATAAAAGATTTACCAGTTTATAATTATAGATCGGAGGCAAACCCTAACATTTGTAGAATCAGCATCTCAAGGCAACACAAGCTGTAATATAGAATTTGGCTAGGTATCATATTAATTTTTCGAAATCAAGAATCTGGATATCCTCGTCCCAGTTTTGCTTCCTCTGCTCTCCATCACTTATGCAAATCAATGCAAAAAAAAAAAAAAAAAAAAAATGCATTATTTCATATTTTAATATTCATTAGTCAACTTTCTTTTTTATTTTTCTAAAATTTTTACTTGATTAACTGAATCAAATCTAAGAAAAGACAAGAGAACTTGAAAAAAATAGAAAAGAGACTAAAATGCAGAAAATTGAATTTTCTACTATTACTAGGGATAATAATGTCACTAAAAAAACTTATAAATCACTAAGAATTTTTTTTTTTCTATGAATAATGTTTCATAGCCTATGTCATCATTAATTTGATAACAAAAATTATATTCAGTCCCCAAAATGTAAGCATATGTTGCAATGAAATATAATCATAATTAAATATTAACTTTAGGCTACAAAATAAGGAAAATCGACATTAGATGCTCTTACTAATACATTTTGGGGCAAAAATGTAGACTTTGTAGTTATAGATGTATTTTGACATACAATAGTTAATAGTTGATATTTGTGAGTAATGTGAGTTTCAGTATACATTTCGTAGTTAATGATAATTTTTTTGTTTACAAAATTTGATATTTATAGGTAATTTAAAAACTTTTAACTACGAAAAAGTTAGTTTTGTAGTAAATGAAAATTTCCTTTTTTATATATTATTATATAATTTTTTAGTAAGTTTTTATTATATTATTTGTAATTACAGATTAAATTAATTTTAATATTTAAATTATGATTATATATTTTATATTACTTTCTTATATCATTAAAATTTATTCAAAATATACTTTAAATATAAAATATCATAATATTTAAATCAAAATAATTTGGCACAATAGTTACAATAATTCAATCTATGAAAAATGCACTCTTCATGAAATTTGGTATCATTTCACCAAATAGATTAAATCATCAACACAAAAGAAATCATACTAATTCGTGTATAACTCGCAGTAATAAGCTCAAACTTTAAAAATTCTTCATCATTACTTTTGCCCTAAACTGCATATTAAGTCACTAAGGTCTAAGGCAGTAAACTTTTCTTCACTGTTTTGCTTCTTCTGACCTTCCCCTTTGGTACCATTTGGTTAGCAACGATACGGCAGTTCGGAGGACAACATCGACATGGAGGACTTACTCGAGTTGGAGGTCCATGATACGGACCTGCAAACAGAAGAGAAACAAATATATTACGGAGTTAGCAAAGATTAAAGGAATAAGTTTAAATATTTTGAACCGACCGTGATTCCTTGCAGGTAAGACTCTTGCTGGTAGTGCTGGAAGGATATACTGAGCAGAAATTATAAAGAGAAACAGAAGCATAACCACTCGCTTGTCGGACATGACGAGTC
>JAWZTD010047750.1:0-11342 GCA_035221335.1 Echites panduratus | reverse complement strand
ATTTGTAATTCCAAACAATCCCAAACTGCACCAGCAGCAAGAAATGGATATCCCAAAAAATTTACCAAAAGTTATTTCTAATAGTTGAATATAGCTAGGACAAAGAGTCAATCCAAATGAAGTAAGCATCCGACGTACGGCTTCACATCAATGCTTGCAAGAGAATGATCGAACTTGGACTTTAACTAGGAGAAGAATCAAAGGGATTTACTTAGGTATGCATATGATATTATACAACAATTACAAGAGGATATCTTTATATACTTAACGTACTTCATGTTTGTAGGCAAACCATCTCTGAAGTAAAAATTGGGGAAAACAGTCCAATCAATAACAAATAATGTATTCTGAAATTTCCACCAAACACCAAAAACTTTACTTGTAGATAACAACTACAGCAACAATAACACCAATTATTTCATATTAATAAAACCTGGTAACTTCAAATTACAATGGCAGGTAGCCAAAATAGCCTCAAGCAACTCCAAAACATTCATGAATTAATGAAGTAACTTGAAGAAGTTTAATCACATCTGTTCAACAAATTGGAATAAAAATCATCTACCTTGTGTTCCCATCTCAGCAAAGTAATAATTATTAACCTCAACTTCAAACTAGCTGTCAATTTGATTTTCTCTTATAGCAACAATAACACTAACAGAATGACAAAAAGAAAACCAGGTAAATTCTAACTACAATGGCAGGTAGCCAAAATAGCCTCAAGCAACTCCAAAACATTCATGAATAAATGAAGTTACTTGAAGAAAGCTTATCATACCAGATAGCTTAAATTAGAATAAAAATCATGTACCTCGTGTATAATTTTTTTGCAAAGTGATACCCTCAATTTGAAAATTGTCAATTTGATTTCCTCGCTTGCTTACCAATTCATGGAGCAAAGAAGCCAAGGCAGACATACGAATATTAGTTACTAACAAAAAAAATAATATGATATAAATGACCATGCAGGAAACTAAAGAGATGTAGAAAACAAAGTAAAGATCACATTTGTTCATGTTCGATCGCTGCCTGTAATCATTTTCCATCTAAGTCAACTTCTTCACCGTCAATCTCATCCCTCACCCAAGAGCTATAGACTTCCCAGACAATTGGTTGCATATCCAACTGCTGCTCAGGAAAGGCAGCTAACTCATTATCTCGGGAATAAACATCATAGTTATCCCTCCTACTCATCAACATAGCCACATGCCAATCATTCTCGACTGGGCATTGTGAATACTAGACTTGTTCCGCTTGGTTGGCCATAATAAATGGCTTATCAGTCTCCTTATTTTCATGGTACAACAATCGATTAAAATTAACCATTGTGAAGTTAAAATCCTCAGTCTTCACACCACGCTCTAAGTCAACCCAATCACACTTGAACAAGATGAATTGTAAAGCATTACTATACCAGATTTTATATATGTCAGTTAGCACCCCATAGTAGGCGACATCTTTTGCCAAGGGATTAGTGTCCTTGCTACTTGCATAACTAGTTGCGGTAGCCCTGCAAACAACCCCAGAATTTTGTGTCTTTCGACTGACTTCGTGACCTCTCATTTGAAAATGAAATCCATTGATGTTAGTGACATTGTAAACCCAACCTTGTTTATATTATCCTCTTGCTAAGCATTTAATGTCATCAGGAATGTCCATGGTTGCCCCATTTCAATGACCTGAATGGTCCCAAGACATTAATTAATACCATAGTATCAAGCTATTAAGCTTTTACATTTAAATTTACAAAACAAACTCACATATTTTTGCAGCCAAGTATGGAACTCCACAAAATGAATACGCTAAGTTTCATGCACCTTAGCTCTTGGATTTTCTGATAAAAGTGAACTCATGTGGATGCTGCATAGTATAAAACCCTAGTTAGTTTAGTTCAATAATTATTCGAGGAAATTTTAAATATAAGAAAAGATCATACTGCATGTTATATACTTACTCTCTATACGGCCTCAATGCCTCTTAATTTGCAAGCACCCATCAGTGTGCTTGAATGAGGGTAACCCGATCAAGCACAACATCTAAATCTTTTCCAATTGGTCTTCCCATCTCACAACCCTCGTCCTTGTACCTAGATGGCCTGTTCTCTTTACTCTCCACTTCAACGAGGTACCTTGAAACGAAGGTCGTACACTCCTCCACCAAATATCCATTTGCAATCGAGCCTTTAGGCTTGGGGCGATTGCGAACGACTCTTTAGAGTCAAGAGGTACCTACAAGATTAAAATGCAAACATATTGATAGGAAAAATCTATCTTATTTTATTGATAGAGAAATTAACGAAGGCATCTCGAGTCACCTCTTGATAGGATACGTCCATCTACATTGTACTGGCCCAGCAATTAGATCATCCTCAACCAGATGAACAGGTAGATGTTCCATGATATCAAAAAAACCTGGAATGAATGTCTTCTCTAATAAACATAAAGTTAAAGAAAATCTGTCCTGAAGCTTTTGTAGGGAGGACTCAATGTTATGCTTTTGGCAAAGTTGCCTGAAACACTCAACAATCTCGATTAGAACCATGGCAACATTCCTAGGTAATGTTGTTCGAGCTGCCAAAGGAATTAGCTGTTGCAACAGTATGTGGCTGTCATCAGTTTTTAAGCCACCAATTGTCCTCATTCTGCAATTTACGCGTCTTGAAATATTAGAAGAGTATCCGTCTGGCATACATAAATCCTTCAACACAGCTAAGAATCTATCAACCTCGGCCCGACACATTGTATATGGAGCTGGGGGTAAGCACACTTTTTCAAAATAGGATGAAGTGTATTTTTCATATTCATAAGCTCTAGATCTTGACGAGCTTTAAGTGCGTCCTTTGTCCCATTGTTGTCACCTAATAATGTATACAGAATGTCGTCGCAAAAGTTTTTCTCGATATGCATTTCATCCAAGTTATGCCTCATGAGATGTGTAGTCCAATAGGAAATTCCCAGAATATACTCATTTTCTTCCAATTGTAGCTATTGATGCCAGACTTTTTCTCAAAATCAACCCTGCTTCTATTGCACACATCTTCCCTCTTGTATTCGGTGATGGAGTTTTCAAGTTGGATCAATATTTCAGCCCCAGAGAACCTCCTTGGCTGTGGCCTCATCTCGACACCACCGGGAATGAAACTTTATCTTTACGCAACCTATGACTTGGTTGCAAAAATCGACGGTGGTAAATGAAACAGTATTTTCCACTGTTACGGGTGTTGTAACTTAAACAGTTAACACCACACACAGGACATACCTTGTCATTATGCACAGAATACCCTAACAAATTTCCATAAGTCGGGAAATCACTTATAGTCCACAACAGAGCTACCCGTAGGTAGAACATTTCCCTTGCCATGGAGTCATATGTTATCACTCCATTATCCCATAGTTCCTTCAGCTCTTCAATAAGAGGTTGCATGTAAAGATCGATTTTATTGCACGGAGCTTTAGGACCGTCAATAAGTGTTGACAATATAAAATATGGTTGCTTCATGCAAAGCCAAGGTGGCAAATTATATATCACTAGCACAACAGCCCTTGTACTATGAGGAATGTTCATATTAGAGAATGGACTAAATCCATCTATAGTGAGTCCAAGCCGAACATTCCGAATTTCGGCACCGAATGTGGGATGTAGCTGATCTAGGTTTTTCCAAGCTTGAGAATCAGCTGGATACCTGTATACCCCATCTTTAACCCTTCCTTCGTTATGTCATCGCATAAGGGTTGCTATTTTTTTGGACATGAATAGCCTCTTCAATAGTGGAATTAGTGGAAAATATAGCACAGGCTTGCACGGGATTTTCCCCCTTCTTTGTGTACCGTGAAGCCTTGCAAACTTCACTAGTCAAGACCCTCATCTACTCCAGCAAAAATCATACAATTGTTTTAGCATGCATCCCAAGTCTTGCACTCCATTCCCAAGACACTAGTTATTTTGGATGCCTCATAGTAAGAACTAGGCACCTTCACATCCACTTCACTGAAGGCATCTTTTAAAAGTTCAATTAACATGTCAAATGACTTATTTGACCACCCATTTAGCACCTTAATGTGCAAAAATTTCATGAGAAAAGTGAGGGAGGTAAATCGTCAACATCCGGTAAACAATGGGACTGTAGCTTCCTCCAACAGACTTAAGACCCTTTTATCATCCTTCAGTACTTCACAACCGGTAACATCTGCATCAAATCCTATTGCATCATGCACCATACATGCCATTTCGTCACCTGCATGTGATCATTGCTCACCACTAGCAACGGCATCCGCTTCTAATGGCACGAATTTTTCATTGTGGCAATGCCAATTTTTATACCACCACAAGAATCCCCACATCTGACAATGTTGTTTTCTTCAATTGTACTCTTATAGAATCAATTTTGACAGCAATTACAGGGACAAGGTATTTTTTCCCCTCTATCTAGCCATCTGTGGCAGCATTCAGGAACAAATCTAACCCCTCCTCATACTCTGTTGAGAAAAAATTAGTACCATCAATCCATGATCGTCCTATCTTACCCATTTTAGGATATTGAAACTTAGAGCTTGAATGCTAGAAATAGTCAAATAAAGATTCCAAAGTAGAAATCAAAATAAAGCACATATATACTATATTGGTTTGCTTTCTATTCGAGAAACCTTCCTAACCTATGATAGATTATAATCATAATCCTTTTCTATATCTAGATTTCTTTCCGTGAGGGTTGAAGCATGTCTTCATGAATTTTAAGTTTTTTAATGGTAGACTTTCTATTTTCTTTCTTCTTCCAAAATATCCTGTTCCCTGCGGTGCTGAATCTACAGTGGTATTTCACTTAAACATCTAAGATTGCTTTTATCAATAAGCATGCAGAGATAATTTGTTGAAAACTTTGCTAAAAGACAAACAATTGGTTCATTTTAGGATATGTTTAACTTAGCTAGGTACCAAACCTCTGTTTTTCTTCTATTTCCTTTCTTCCAAGTCACCATATATAGATTTCTATTTCTTCTTGAATGCCCCAAAGTTTCTCAAGATTGTGGTTTGTTCTGGAAAATGTTTCTGATTTGGTTTCTGAAATTTCTAATATCTGATTCAGGGAAACTTTTAGGTATTTTGTTCCGTTATTTCTGTCTGCTTCAAGTAGGGCTATGTTATCTGTTTGTGGTGAGTTTGCATAATAGTCGTCTAAGATAGTAAATCTAAATCATCTTTTTGATAGTTATCAAAATATATCAGTCGAGGCTTTACCTGGTTGAGATATTACCCCAAGACAAGAAATATGTTAAGGTTAAACTTGCCAGTACATGAAGAAGAAAATGATTACAATATAAAATTATTCTTTCTATTAGTCCTATGATTACTTTTAACTACCGAAATTGTGGCAAAATGCAAAATGATTTTACTCTTTGGAACCCGCAAACATAGAATGATTTTACTCTATATGTTATCTATTGAAATCGTGCTAACCAAATAATTTGCTGCAAACAGAACTGAAGCCGGGAAAGGGTTCTGGACTTTGGTAGAATTGGGGAGGAAATTAGCAGAAAAATTCTTAATTAAGGCACAGCAACACAAACAGAAACATCAATTGGTAACTGAAAAATGCTCATTGAGCAATTACATTCAAATCTCATTTGGCAGCCTCTTCATATAATCAACAAATGAAAGTCAACATTAATGTAACCTATAGTCATGGATTAGACATTGTATGTTCAGCAACATCTAGGGAGAAACAAATACTTTCTTGTTTAGAGCAGTTGATGTCTGATGCTGCTAGACCCTTGCAAGTTTCTGCTACTACTCTGGAACACCACACCGAAGGTTCAATTAGTTGATGTTAAAGGAGTTTCAGTTGGAAGCTTCAGAAATTGGTTGCCCAAACAATCAGCTTCCACAGAATGCATTAGTCTTTGAAATGTGCATCCTGTTTTCAAAAATGTCTCGATGAAATCTCCTTCGTTCTGTAAGTCACCAAGCTATTGTTGAGCAGAAAGAAGTGAACGGTTGCTGGAAAGAGATGAGGGCGGCTTCACTATGTTCTTGATAGATGGTAGGTAACGGTTGTAACATGAATTGAGGGAGATGAGATGAGGAAACTAAGAACCAGGAATGGGTGGGTAGAGAAGAGTTCTTCAAAACTGATGACAAAGCTCTCTCGTAGGGGAGTCCCTTTTTTTCCACCGGATTGAAGAAATGTTTTGGCATCATTTTTTCGATTCATGCAAAGCCACTTGGAATGGGCGAGTCACTATCCTATAACACAGCCCCTACAGGCTATCTTCAAGCAAGCTTTTTTATCAAGCAAATTTGGTTGCAAGCATTCTGTTCTGAACAATCAAGTATAGTGGTTCTAATTTAATGTGGCATGGTCTTGACATTTTTTTAATTGAACAAAAGTTATATAATGTTTCATATTGTTAAGCTTTTATTTCTTTCATTTCCTTTTAGTAGAGATATTTCATTATATGATATTTTTAGACTTATGCCATTTTATTTTAAAATTTCATTCATATTAATTAAAACATCAATACCATAAGTAGAATAAATGAATCTATTTGGTTTATGTAAGGAATATGGTAATGTGAAGTTGAGATAATATGATTGTGATATTTACTGAAGCTAACATATTGTACATATCAACTATATATATATATATATATATATGAAAGTTTGAATGTATTTTTATTGAGATTTTTCCATGTTGTTTGTAAATTAAAATTTCTACTTACAAATAGAAACAAATTGGTACATATTATTTTTAGAATTAAAATAAACAACTCAATCGATTTACGTAAATTCTATTATAAGTAAAAACAAACTTTTCAAATTCAAAAGAAAATATGGGGGTTCAACGTTGAAGGAAGCATTGGGATATCATGTCATATACATTATATAATGTTCAATCATATTCTTTATTTAAATAATTTACTAAGGATTTTGGAACAATTGTTCCCAAGTAGTTAAAAAGAAAAAGACTATAAATTAATACAACGGATACTTTGTAAATTTAATTTTGTCATTTAGATTAAAAAGGGATTTTTAAATAATTCTATTTTGATGACCTATTAGAGAGAACTTAACATTTGCCATGTGAGGAGACTTTATTTGTAGATGCAAAGGCTGGATTAAGAAATAAGAGAAATAGGAACTCATATTACCTCCCAAGCCATATTTGTTACAAATTATTGCTAAGCATCTTTACCATCATGAGGGTGGCCAAAATATCAAGGTTTAATATCTTAATGCTATATTTATTAAAGGCTTGAAGCTAATATATTGTATATTTCCACCAAGTCTAAATGAAAGTTTGATTGTTTTATTATCTGAGATTTTGCATCCACTTTAACATAGCTATGACCACTTGCTCATAAAACTGGGCACTTGTACATTTTGCCAATTTTATTATATCGATAATAGATGAATGCAAGATTGATCATTTTTTCGTCCAATTGTCATGAAAGTAATGATAAGTTTTAATATTTATGTCCTAAAAATTTGCCCACTTTCCTTATACATAATACCGAGAAGGAAACTTGCAATGTGAAGTGTGCTGACTTCGGTAGAATTGGAAAGAGTCGTTTCCTTTTATTATAAAAATAGAAGAAAGTACAAAAGGGACTGAACAATGCACTATGACTAGATGCTTTCTTCTTCACAGATTCTGAAAGCAAGTCAAATCTCGAGTGAAATCTGCAAGGGGCTTACCTTCCCTATCAAATACCCAATTCACTCACCTTTGAAGAAAGCCTTGCACGAATTCATACTATAGCTAAAACTCCTAAATTGTATCTCAGATTTGTGGGTGTCCCTCCCAAATTTTCATTCACTCAGCAAAACTCCAACTTAGATTAAAGTAAGCACCATCCCTCTCCCTTTGCCCTTCCACTTCAATGGAGGAAGAAGATAGATAGAGTAGGTGTAACCATCAGGCAAAGTTGAATTTACAAAACCGTCGACCTCCACACCAACTTCGACAATGATTTGAATGCTAATTTTTTTCGGAATTCAACAGGTCCTTCCAAATATTGTTGTCTCTCTAAAAAAAATTGGTTGCTGTTAGTAGAGCTGTAGAGAAACCGAGACACATAGAGAGAACAACAAGGAAGCTACCAAGAAGCTTAACTCTTGCATTCAAAAGATAAATTTTGGAGAGCTATTTCCATTAAGAAGCAAGTCCTCCAGTTTCTTCCCTCATCTTACTTCGATGGGTATCTGAAATTATAAGTGTGGAAAATTGTTAATGGAAATTCTGTTAGTGAGGAAGCTTTTTCTTCTTAAATCAAGTTAGTAAAAAACATATTGGTCTGTGAAGGTCACTTGCAATAGTAAAAAACTGGTGCATTGATTTCTTCAGTCGTAACTTGTAAAACAGTCATAGTGCTAAAACTAGCTGCCAGATACCTTCTCTTAATCTCTCTTCCTAATAGCTGTTCACTTTCCATCTTGTTGCTTTAATATCGATATAAATGCTGAAAGTAGTACTATGAGGAACTATGAAGATGACCTTTTTCCTACGTTAAGTGACCTTAAAGATATTGCTGCTTGTTAAGGTCATTTGCGCATTTGTATATTGAAAAACTATAAGATTTTCATCTTTTTGCCCAGTAGATAATGTTTGTAGATTATTTCTATCCATTGAAATGATACATTTGTTGATATATTCGTCTAGCTGTAGCGGTAACCTATGAGTCTTTTTAGTCAGTATAATTATTTACTATTTTCAAGCCACTTTGATTACTAATTAAGGAAGATTGAGATGGCTATTTTCTTTTTCCCCACTGTAGGAGGGTATCACTTTTAAGTGGATATCTGTGTATATGGTTATGGATTTTGTTAATGATAGGATTTTGTTTTCATCATATATTGATTGCATTTTACTTGGGGGGTTAGAGCCTTAGGCTTGGAGGAAGTGGATGTATAAGTCAATGCCTGTGTATATGGATATGGATTTTATTAATGATAATATTCTGTTTTTATCATATATTATTTGCATTTTACTAACGGGGTTGGAGCCTTAGGCTGGAGGAAGTAAAAAGTAAAAGTGGATTTATGAAATTATGCAATTGTGATTTTGTTACTTACAGGATTCTGTTCTGAGCATATATTTGGAGGTATCCAATTTGTTTGTGCCTAATTTGTTTTGTGCTTAGTCATTTGGATTCTGTTTCTGTATCTACTGATTTTGGACTATTCTGCTGGAACTTTGATGTTGTTTGGCATCATTTAGGTGGAATCACAAATTAGGGTTCAAGGTAGACTTCTTTAAACAGTAAGATTGATTCTTTTTTAACTTGAAGGAATTACTTTCCCATTATGTTGGAAAAGAACTAGTTTCTCTTTGCATTGAAGGCACCCGAGATGGAGTGTAAAATTTCATACTGTAGCCCATTGTTACTTACAACATTGTGAATCAAACTCCTAATTTGTTTTTTTTTTATGTATGCGAATGTATAATGTGCTTATATAATTAATTGCACGTAAGAAACTTTTACAAGTTCATATTGATCATTAAAGGATGAATACAGGTTATAAATGGTGCATTTAAATAGTCGGTAAGAGCCATCTATAGTACTTGCAAAATATGACTAATTTTTTTGGCATCTATAGTTGTAATTTTGTATGCTACATTCTGTTCTGAACAAATTTCTGTAATTTATTTTTCCTTTCCAGTGGCACTGGAAAAGCTAAAAATGTACTAGCAGAGGACAAATGTAATGAGGTCATGATAATTCTTTTACGTTCTGAAATCCGAAGTGAACTTATCACAGTATTTGTTTACAATTTTTTCTGTATAGAACCTCCTTTCCATTAAGTTTGTAGATAAACTTCATGGAAAGTTCCCATACTTATAATGTGGCCATGATACTTGTTGAGTTGGTTACTTTTTGTTGGCTACGTTTAGGTTTCTCATGAGAGGTCTGATATGTTCTTAAAACAGTAAGATTGTTCTAGAAGCAACTTGATGATTATCCTTGACCCCTCCATATATACATTGCTACTGACTAAATAGTCATATATAGTATAACTGAAAGTTACATCTTTCCACTCTTGTTATGCACTGGAAACATTTCTATTACAAGAAGTGGAAGGAGAACTGTAGGCAACACCATGGTTCCTGGAACGGGCTCCCTACCTCGTTCAGGAAATCTTAGCACTTGGATAATTGGCTCCCACATGTTCGACACCCACCTTGAGTAAGGAATCACAGCAACAGTTACCTTAGTTGTCATTTTAAGCTTTTTTCTGAATTTGATTTCACAAGTATAAGCTAAATATTGCAGGGCAATATGGAGAGAAATACAGCCATGCCAGCAAGGGTTGTGTATCTTTTTAGACTCACTGTGGTTCAATCACCATGTTACACAAGAGAAGAGCAAAGTAATCTAGGCTATCACAGATGGATGTATTTTCGCGGGTGTATATTTTGGTCTCAGTTGTCTTGTGGTGAGTTTCCCTCAATGAATGTCCTTTCTCAACATGTTTTATTTTATTATTTATTCACAATGTCACAGTATTTCGTGAGATGATCAAGGTATTTGCTTATTATTGCTTTAAAGTCTTTGAGGTATGATTAGTGCATGGTGTAGAATTTGTTTATTTTATTCCTTAGAAAATTTAGCATACCAATTATGAATTTTAGTTCTGATTATCTAATGGAACTGATAGGATGGAGGAATAGTAAAAAGATTGAATTGTGACAGCATTTAACTAGATATTATATAGATCCTCATCTGTATAAAAATCTAAACTAGAGTAGGGATCTTTAGTTACCTGAAGCAAACAGAATTTTAGAAGAAAATATGATGACATTTTACTTGGGTAACATTATGTGTAAGTCAAAATGTGCAGGTCCCATTGGACTCATTAAAATCTGCAAATCAGAGTGCCCTTGAACCATTGGCTAGACGGTAAGTTAAAAATGAACGTAATGTTGAAGATTTAATGTAAAATCAGTACTTCACATTATTAATGAAATGTTTTTTCTGTATACAGGTTCTTAGTTGACATGCATACAGCAAAGGGGAGGTCTCTCAACATAAGCGCCGACATGATACCTTTTCTCATCCCACAAGTAAGTTTTATATTTTCTTCAATGCCTGTCATAATTTAAAAGTTGGGCTGTAATTTATGTATTTTCTGCTACCCTCCTAGGTTCCACAACAACTCGAGGGTGAAGAATGTGGGTATTATGCCTTGCTGTTCAGCAAGTTGTTGATTAAGAATGCTCCTGAGCACTTCAACATTTCGGTTTTCCCTTATTTTGTAAGTAAATCATCACTTTCCTTTTTTTTTTAGCTTCCTGTTTTTGTTTTTTGTTAAAGAATGTACTCATGCTTGTCATGCATTAATGTAAC
>JAWZTD010047740.1:0-11344 GCA_035221335.1 Echites panduratus | reverse complement strand
AGTGTATGGGGCAGAGTTTAGATTTGTAACTCTTTCCACTGTTATAAATTATTTAAGATTGTAATTTGTTAGATGAATATATAAACAGTGTAAAAATAAAAAAGAGTACTTAATACAACAAGTTTGTTAGCCCCAGTTTTCAATTTGAATCCAATACAAGTTTGTATTGATGTTTTACAAGTCTTGATTGAATTATTGTGAACTCAGTCAATAACTCTTAGGTACAAGTCCCTTTGTAACTTCTCCAATCTTGGAATCCCTCCAAATAAGATCTTTCAAATTTGAATTCCTCTCAAAGAGCTGATTATTAACTTGATTAAGGCCCTGATTGGTTACACCAGTCATCCAACCCATTTGGATGTTTGCTTGGATTGGTGGGCATTCTCCACTCAAAAGAATGGACCCGACCCGAATCTGGATGGAGACCCGTCTCCCAACAGTGCAATCTCATCCCTCATTTCTGACTGCTGTAGTACAGATTCTTCACCACTTTTGTAACCTTCCCCAAAAGCGTTGAATTTGCATTTAGGCAAACCTATTAGAATTCCTCTAGCTTGCAATTTTCTGTGAATTCAAATCACACATTCTGGATCACTCTTTACTTTTGCTCGCTCCATCAAATCAGAGGACGAATCTGAACTACTGATTCTCTTCCAAATTGTACCCGGTGATGGAACAGATGATGGAAGCTACCATTGGAGGGGTTTCCAGTCGTGAACAAATCTTCAGACGAAACTGCAAACGCCCAAAATCTTTAGATTTGTAGCAATCGACTTGCAGTAGCAAGAAGGTAATATTGATTTACATACATGTTTCTTTGATAGTTACATTCCTGCATTTCTTGATACTGGTATGCGGTGAATGAGCACTGCCACAAATGGCGTTAAGAAAACAAAGTTCCTTCTTTGTTAATGAGTCATCATGGATTAGCACAAAACTTCTATTTCAGGTTGTGGGCATGTTTTCCATAATTGTTCGTAGTGTTTATGGTCATTATTCATTTAGTTACTTTAGATAAAACAAAAACAAATTACTTCATTCCTTTATTTTCATGTCATGATAGGAAAATCGGGGGGAATAGATAGGTACACCTACAAAGGTTGAGGTCCATAGGTAATGACAATGATGAATTGCATTAACGTTATCTCTATTTTTTATGGGTGTCCATGTTGCTTCGTCAAATGTAATTTCGGCAATTTGTTCCATAGTCAACCATTGACGATCAACATTCATCATCGTTTTCCAATACCAATGCCACTCATTGTGTTTGTGGGAGGCCACTTGATCAGGTGTGTATTAGTAATGTTAATTTTCTAAAGGTCCAATCCATTTAATTTGTGTGGAAGTTTGCATGCGGAATCTTTGAAGTGATTTGTTGCTGTTTTTAGTTGAAACATGTATGAAGTTAATTTTTTTATGTGTTCTGGACTCTGCCAAAGTGTAGCTCGTGCTATAGTAGTTTGTTTACATATGCACTAAGATAATGGATTATACAATCGATTGCTGTAGACAATGGCAGATAAGAGTGGTTCACTTTAGACACCTACCCGTGAGTACATGTTCCATGTTCCTAGTCGTCGTGCAAGAATAGAAGAACAAGTAGGGAAGATGGCATGGAGGTAAGTTCGCTAACAACACCTGGACGAAATCGAAAAAGATTTTAGTGCTTGTGTTGGCCATTCTTTTTCTGAAAGGAAATTGAGATCGAAGTGGGAACGTTTGAAAAAATAATGGATCATGTTGAAATGGTTGGTGACGAATCATTCGGGAGTTATGTGGAATTCGACCTTACACACTATTTCCACTTCTGATGAACAAAGGCAACAGATTTTGTAGGTAAAGTCTCTGTTTCATATCAACTGTTCAACTATAAAACATTTGGTTTGAAATAAAAGAACCCTCTAGTAATCGATCATATATCAGGTGAAATCGGAAGTAGGGTATTTCCAGAAAAATGGCCTGCCACACTTTTAACTCATGGATGACATATTTCACAATAGTGGTGCTCAAGGAACCTTTGCCCAAGCTTCACAGCAGCCTGCTTTGGACAATGACGAGGAGGATGAGTTGATGAGGTAACTCGGGAGTAGTTCAAGAGGTTTGCCTTTTCCGAATGTAGCTGCAATTGGATCTGATTCTAATGAGACAATGGCTGGTTCTAAAAGACAGACCAATGACACCGCTACATCTAGTGGCAAGAGGAGGAAGTCATCACATTCAATCGCATGTCAAACTGGCACCACTATCTAAGGTGCTCTAGTTCAAGCTCTCACCGCACAATAGGAGATGTTAAGATCCTATGTTGGTGCTGGTGATTCAATTGCAGCGAAAGATGAACTCAATGCACAAAGTCTTTCAAAGTGGGATCGCAGCATTCCGAAATGCAACTCCATTTTGTTTGAGGAGTTCTTTCATCTTCCTCCCCATCAGTTGGATGAGTTTTTTCATGAGTTTCGTGATCAATACTTCATTGAGCAGTGGATTTCGATGTCGCTAGAGCATCGTCGCTATGTGATCACAAAAAATTTTGATTGTCAACTTTAGATTAGAAGTTACATTATCTCATATTACTGCATTAACTTTTAAACTAATATTTATTTTATTGCTTTCAATAGCATCACAATTTCCGTCTCAGTGACACTTTATGTTGTAATAATGACTTTCATTAATTTGTCGATGGTGTTTGATTTTATTTATTAATCATTTAATTTTATGGTTTTCTATATATGTGGTCTTTTTTTATTATGGGCATACGTTGGCTGTAAGACACAACAGATGGAATATATAAGTGTACCAGATGCCTTGGGTCCAATGAGACCTTGCACGAAATCCCACTACTTCTTTTCTTTAACTTTTGTTCATTCTGCCTTATTTGATTATGTCCATGATCGATTGCGGTGATAACAGCTGCTGTGCGATTTTTTTCAGTTTATAATCCAAGTCTTATGGCAGCTTTTACTGAGGCATATGACAGAAACGACAATGACTGGCAAAGGGGCCATGATGTTACTTGGCAGGATGACAATGATGATTTTGGTGACTCCTCGGATGACATCGTGAGCCATGCTCCCTTGGGCTTGCCAGATGTCTGCACAGAAGTTGACATGTCGTCGGATAAACGACTGTGCAGAACTTCACAGTTGAGCAGAGCTGCCTGGGTCCGTGAATTGTTAGACTGACCTCCTACAAGAATTCATTGTTTTTTGGGCATGACAAAGGTGGTTTTTAAAAAGCTTTGCAACTTGATATGTGAGCGTGGTCTTTGGACTGACCAACAACAACAACTTGTGCCAGTGTTGGAGAGCTTAGCTATCTTCTTCAGTTGTATACGGAAATTGAAAGACCACCGTGAACTGGCCGAGGACTTTCAGCACTCAACGGAAACAATTACTCGACATGTTAAGAGAATGGCTCATGTTCTTGCATCACTTGGTCGTGATATAATTCGACCAATGTATTCTAGTGATGTCCATCCCTCAATTCTATATGATCCGAGCAGATACCCATGGTTTAAGGTATGCATGGAAAGATTATGGACTGATCTGAAAGGAATATTACCTTAAATTGTGCTTTATGAAAGGATTAATAGCTATATGTATAGTTTTGTAGGATTGTATTCGAGCGTTAGATGGCACTTGTATTTCCGCAAGTGCACCTAGATCTCAAACCGACACTTACAGAACACGAAAGAACTCAATTGCCCAAAACGTATTGGCTATTGTTGATCTTGATATACGCTTCATCTTTGTCCAAGCAGGGTGGGAAGTACTTTATGATGCATTGCACAACCCCCAGTATGGATTTCCCATGCCCCCTCTAGGTGACGATCGATTATCTATACACTAAGTGCATATTTATTCCATGACTGGCAAGTATTTATGATGGGTATGCAGGGAAGTACTACCTTGTTGACGCTGGATATAAGAACCAGCCTGGCTTTCTCGAACCTTTCAATGGGGAGAGATAATACAGAAGTCATTTCCAAGGGATGTATAATTTTCAAGGGCCAAAGGAATTGTTCAACTATCGTCACAGTTCAATCCGGAATGTTGTTGGACGTATATTAGATGTCTTGAAGAATCATTTTAAAATTTTGAGAGATGCTGGTATGCCGTCATACAAGTTGCCATGACAAAGCACCACAGTAATTGCTTGTTGTGTGGTGCACAACTTTATACTAGAGAATGATCCTTTTGGCGTCACCTTCAATACAACACTGGACCGTACTGGGTGTGAGAAGGATAACAACCCTAGTGTTAATGATGCAACAGCTTTTATTTCTACCACAAATGACCTGGATGACACTCCTGCTATGCAAGAAACCCAAAAGGATGGACCAACATCTGCATGGAATCGCTATCGAGAAACAATTGAAACTGATATGTGGAACCAAACACTATAGCATACACGATGACATGATCGATCATGATTTCAAATTACACTTATCCAAACTCCATGTTACCAACATATGAGTATTTGGGCGACAACAATTTGCAAGTACTGTTTCTTTGATCATGGTTTTCAAATTTTGTCTAGTTGCATTCGGATAAACATTGGGTTTGTTGTATGCTTTGCCAAAACAATTCCTGAACCACAGATAAGCTCATAACATGGATTGACAAATGTAACTCTGCTTCATTATTAGAAATGAAAATATGCTTTGTTAAAAGAATTTTTACAATGGCAAAGATTGACATTATTTTCACCATCTAGCATGTTGAATTTTTGTTCTTCTATACATATGTCACATATGTGGGAAATAATTATTTATTGGAAAAACCATATTTCTTAATGAAAGAGCATAATTACAAATGGCCTTATGAGTTATTTTTAAATAAGACTGACAGAAATTTGTCCTTTGTTTTACAATGCAAATATATATAGGAAAATATCTTATAAATGTCATATGTTTGGACGGATCCATTTAGATGAAAGGCGGGTCACAATGATAGTTAATCAATACAACACTGGTCATGTTAGAAAACTATAATATATACATTTTTTTTTTTAAAAAAAACATTGTCAGAGTAATCATATCATAAAAATTACCGTCAGATTTGTGCGAGTTTATCTAATGGTGCACCGAAGCACTTATATTTTTTATTAGTCCAACCCATTTAAATATGCCTTTCTTTTTAAACCTTTTTAAATGAGTGGACTTTTGTTGCAATCAGTTTCTTTTTAATCTTTATTTGTATGGATTTTTATTGGAATGCTTTACATAATGAACATATTTCCAAGATATAGCAAGGAAAAAAGTTTTTACTAAAGTTCTAACCATTCTTTAATATTTGACTGAATAACGATTGATAAAGTTCTAAAAAGAAATTAAGAGGGGTCTAATAAGTCTTTTTATCAAATGTCAAAATAATAATATGACATTTATTACTAAAAAAATATTTATTACTTCTGGGATCAAATTTATCACAAAATAACAAATGATGTATATATATAGTTAAAGATGACATGGGGTTCGTGGACCCCATTGGCACATACCAAATTTTCAGAGTACAAAAAATTGACTGAAGAAGGGAACAAATGGAACGATTTTACCCCCTAAGGTTACAAACGGTTCACAAGCTATAAAACCTACAACCTACCTCTGCCACTTAGCCTGCCTCATCGATTATCCATCACCTTTCCACTTTTGATACATTTGGTTTGGGATTCTGCAAAGGCATGGGAGGTGTTTCGTATTTCCTAGATCCTATAACCCTGAACATCATATCACTGATGGGAGATAACTATGGTGCCTGTTCTCCATACCCTTTTCACGTCTCCATCGATCACCAGTTTGGATTTCTCATCCGGACCCCGACGAATTGCCAAGGACGAAGAACCCAACTACGTCTGACTGGAGTCCAGCTGCTCAATTACTAGAGCATATCCCGTTCGAGTCAAATGACAGCCCTGAGACAAAGAGACTGAAACAGATGCTGCCAGTGAATGAGTCATTGTTCATTTGCAAGCTTTTCAATAACTACTGGAAAGAATTCTCACCGAATGAGGTAGTCATCGACAAGCCACCTAAGATGGGTGAACTGGAAACAGTCCCCGACTTCGCCGAGGTAATGGAGTTGCAAGAGTGGACATGTCTGGTTCGCCATACGACTTTCTGCAACTTCCTTGTTCGGTTGTTCTATTGCAATCTGATTATCACTACATCAGATGCTGAGGAAATTATGGAGCGCAGCTTGGTTAGGGGCCATTAGATAACATTTAATAGCACTATTCTAAATCAAACATTTGGTTCGTCTGACTGTGGATTCAAAATTTCAGAAGAGGAGAACCGCAACATGGACTCGAGGAACAAGGTGAACCAGTATCTTTTTGGCGGGAATCCATCAACACCAAACAATATGACTATTACTGCAATAGTTGTGACAATGATAATTACCTAATACATTCAGTGTCGGCGTGGAAAGGAGCTAACCCGCGATGATCACCTACTCACATACAAGGTGATGATGAGGGAAAAAATAGATTTTGGTAATGTCTTCATGCTCAATCTCAAAATGCCCTACCTAAATCCTGCAAGAAGATTGCCCTACGATGCTCTGTTGACATGAATTTTTGAGTTTCATGGAGTTTATTTGGGGACGCAGACAATAAGGTAGATTCGGCAGAAATTTGGCTTTGCAAACCTTTGGGCAATATCCTGCCACAAGGAGGCTGGAGCTACTGGTCCTTCGGTAGGTGATGATGGACAAGAGGGTAACTCTTCGGAGCCATTGCTGGCATAGATCCTACATAAGCTCAACACAATCTAGAAAACTGTTAAAAATCTTGATAAACGCATGGCAAAACTGGAAAAACAGCCAAGGATAGCATCCGACAATGAGATGGAAGTGGACAGAGATGATAATGCTACTGATAGTGAAACTAAGGAATTGGGGAATATTCTACTTTGATTGTCAACTTTTTAAAAAATTGTGTTTGTTAATTGCTGTTTATAATCCCTGGGTGTTGTTTTTTATTGTTAGTTATATGAGACACTATGACTGAGAATAGGGGAATATTCTACTTTGATTGTCAACTTTTTAAAACATTGTGTTTGTTAATTGCTGTTTATAATCCCTGGGTGTTGTTTTTTATTGTTAGTTACATGAGACACTATGACTGAGGAATAGGGGAATATTCTACTTTGATTGTCAACTTTTTAAAACATTGTGTTTGTTAACTGCTGTTTATAATCCCTAGGTGTTGTTTTTTATTGTTAGTTACATGAGACACTCTGGTAATTTTGTGTAGTTCCTTCATTTAGTTGTATTTATTTTATAACTCTTATTTTGATTGCATTCTACTAGTTGTTTGAAGAAATGCAGATTTGTTTCTTAGGTGCTTGTTATATGTATTGGGTGTTGTGTTGTTTGTTATGTCCTTCTTTGATTGCCATAGGATTGACATTGTGATCGATCATGAGAATTGCATTGTTACCTTATTTGATGGACGGTATGATTCTATAGAGGCTTATTTTGTGTATGAAATATCATGATGGAAAGATATCTGTTTTAGGAATTAAATGAATGGTTAGATTTTCCTATAAAGGAGAAGATGTCTGGATGTTGACATTGTGACAAGCAGAGAGACAAATGGATGGGTTCCTCTAGATTACTCATTTCCTGGGGTCGTTGGTTTGCATTTTCTATTGGGTTTCATTAAGTCGCAAAGGTGAGGATTTATCTTGGTTAAAGTATTCTTGGTGTTTGCATCAAGATAAAAAGATGTGGATGGTTCTCTGATGAACAGTCGTTTTTTTATAATTTGTATGACAGAGAATGACTTAGTTTGGACGAACTGGGAAAATTTTTGTATGTCATGTAATTGATACTGCAATTTGATCATGGGATTTGTATTTTTTGATGATAGGGTTGATGCTATTTTCAACATAAGCGTTGCTTACTTTTTTGGGTATGAAAATTGATATAATTTATAGCTATTGGTGGATAGAATGGATGCTCTAATTTTCCAATCCAAACAACCATTTCTGGATGCAGCCATTCGTTTGGGTGGCCAGTTCAAAAAAAAAAAATGACGGTTTTCCCTCCAATCCATTTGGATGGAGAATAGAGGGTGTAAATGGCATAGGGTTAAGATTCTCTTTCATTGAAAGATTGTTTTTTAGGAATGATGTTAATGACTTTGACGGATTAAACACAAATAACTTGATTTTCGTGCAATGTTATAGCCTTCAAAAACATGAGATCAGTTTATGATAGTAGAGTTGTGGTATTGTATGATTTTTCATTGTACCTTGAGTATATTGGCTTTGTTACTTGATGTCGTATATATAGCCTTCAATTTCTCTGTATAAAGATAAGACCATCTAATTGAATTTCAATACTTCAAATGGTGGCAATTATAAAGGCAATCCATCTAGATAATTATCTCAAGGTTACACATGTTTGAATCCAATAAAAACATTGTTTGGATATTTCCCACTGAAAAAATTTTGCCATGTCTGATACTGTGTCGTTTCACAAGTTGTAACTTCAAGCTTAGTCGCAACCTGGAAGAATCAGGCTAATATGTTTTTGACCTTAACAATCTCCCCCTTTGGCAATGTTTTGCTCAAAAACTTTGCAGAAAGTCCTCTACAAATTGGATAGAGATTATCCAATCTTCAAGATGAGATCCAGATGTAACAAATAATTATCTATATAAATAAAATCTAGTAATTAAGAATACCAAAATAAATATTAGTAACACGGTAATCCTCAGTATCAAATAAAAAAATTTCAGAAAAATATCCATTACAAACTTCCCCTTGCTCCATGCCAGTAAATTTTTCCTTGTTTCTAGAATAAAAATAAATATAACTGCTTGCTTCACTGTTGCTGCTCTATATTTCCACTCCCCATTTTTTATGTAATCTAAGCCAAATGATCAGCCATAAGAAAAATTCTTTTTCAAAATATGAAGGATGCTATCTATAGCACCACTGGTCCAACCATAATTATGATTTCAAAAATAACAGCACACAAATTTATTTTCCTCGATTGTCCAAGAGCACATAACAATTGTGCCCTTTTACCGCTCACCCAAGTAACATTAATTGTAGGCATCTAGTTGCATACAAACATTTTAAAGAGAAGAAAGTATTGAGCAAGTAAGGAGGAGGAATTCAATTTCCCATCTTTTGGCATGGATTCTAACTCACCTCTTGTAAGAACCTTGGTGATGGCAACCAAGCTCCAAAGATGCCACTCAAACCTATAATTAAAGCTAGAGTTTCAAACATTTGTCGAAGAAAAAAAAGAACATTTTGATTTTGAAGACATGTGGAATGGAACTAAACTTGAGGAGGAAAATGGAAACATGAAGCTTTGGAACATATCTATAATTGAAGGTTTAGAGAGCTCAAATTCATGCCTCGAATGAACCAAAAGAAGAGGGAAGTGCAACACACCAAGAAGGTATGATGAAATGGTACCAAAAGAGTGAAGAAATCAAGTAGCTTGAATTCCATCCGACACCGACAAGTTTTGGCTGCAAATTAAACAGATTCCAGTAGCTTCGCTGCCCCCTTCCTGTCCTCCAGCCAGAGCTTGTTCAATCCTCAAAGGCAGTCTTTCCGGTGCCTAACCAGTCCTAGTTTGCATTGACTCTTCCTCCTAGCAACAACGATTTCCTTCAAGTTTTGCATTAATTTTCTTGTAGTTTTTGTTATTCTCAAGGGTGTTGTATGTCATTAACACCCTAATTCGTATTTTTAGGTCTGGATTGAGTTGAGACTATAAATAGACTCCATTTTAATTATCTTTGAATCATACAAACACATTTCTCCTTTCATAGCAAAGCTTGCAAGATCAAATTGATCTTTTGCTAGAGTTTCTAGATGAACTTTCAAGGACTACCTTTAAGGCTTTTCAATGACTTTGGTTTAGGGTATTGAGAGTCTTCCAAAACTTATAGATTGGTTAAGGTTTATCATAATCAAAGGTCAATCTATAACAACTAAACATGTTGGGAATTTGAACAAACTGATTTGTTCTAAGGGTTGGGGGCATGATTGGAAAATTCTCACAAGTGTATGATTTCATTCAAATAAAATAGGATAAAAAATATGAATGTCGAACCCACAAGGAATTAATTTATTGAATAAATTATTCCAGCTAATTAATTAAATGAAAAGGGAGAATAACTGTACAACTTGGGTAAAACAAAAATAAGTAAAAACAAATAGATAACTAAAAGGAAATTGGCGTATTTAGTCCTCAAATATTTTACGTTTGGTATCTTTGGTCCTTATTTTTTTTTTTAATCTTTTAGATCCTCAAAATAAAATCGATGTGCAGATTAGGTCCTTTTTCAACTGTTCCGGCAAATCCTCACTGGACCAGCAAAAGTCCTCAAATACTTTACTTTTGGTATTTTTGGTCCTTATTTTTTAAAAAAATCTTTAAGATCCTCAAAATAAAATCGATGTACGGATTTGGTCCTTTTTTCAACTGTTCAGATAAATCCTCACCGGGCCAGCAAAAATTGATTGTGTAGTGAAGGGTAAAATGGGTATTTCAAATTTCTGTATCCTATGGCAGAACGTTCCCACCTTCGAACACTTTGTTTCAAATACACGAAAATTCTGGGGCCTCAGTCCTTGTTTTCTACAAAACTTGGTTGGTCTTATGTGAGGATTTTTTCTATCCTTTTTTGTTGTTTTATTCATCCTCCGATACAATTGCGGACAGAATCTCTGATTAGAGAAAAATTGAATTTAAAATACTATGAACATTTATTAGTTTATTCATTAAGTCAAAGAATGACTCACTTGATTCAGTAGTTGGAGCTTTTCCGCTTGAGTCATTTTAGACATTTCAAACTTCAATCAAAACACTCTTTTGGGTAAATGGATTATAGGATACAGAAATTTGAAATACCCACTTTACCCTTCACTACACAATCAATTTTTGCTGTCTCGGTGAGGATTTGTCGGAACAGTTGGAAAAAGGACCAAATCCGAACAGCGATTTTATTTTGAAGATCTAAAAGATTTTTTAAAAAAATAAGGACCAAAAATACCAAACGTAAAGTATTTGATGACTAAATAAGCAATTTTTATTTGAAATACCCACTTTACCCTTCACTACACAATCAATTTTTGCTGGTCCTGTGAGGATTTGCCGAAACAGTTGAAAAAAGATCAAATCCGCACATCAATTTTATTTTGAGGATCTAAAAGATTAAAATATTTGAGGACTAAATATGTCAATTTTCCTAACTAAAATGAATTCAATAAAAATTAAGGATTCAATACAAGTTAAAGCTAGGGTTCAGATTTCACCACTAATTGATTCCTATGGACTAGTGATATTGATTCGTATTTAAATCTTTCTAAAGGCTC